>JARHVA010003217.1:615000-885000 GCA_037957365.1 Torreya grandis | reverse complement strand
TTAATTTGAAATATTTAGGTCCAATGGATCATGTATAAATTTTTGAGAATAAGTTGAATGAATCAATATTAAATAATCCTAATCTAACTACAACATCTTAGATTGTAAATTCATATCATTATACATGAGGGTTTATGAAGTAGGCATGGATGATAATGCCATATTTTTAGCAATAATAAAAGGTACATAAAAAGAATTAGGGTACGAATTGAAATATGGAAAAAACCTTCCATTTCAATTTTTTTGATGTAGGGGTAGGAACTAATATATGGGGAAAACCTTCCATTTCCCACAAACCATGAGTGGGAATCACAAGTGTAACCATAGTTGTATAAATTTTAATAGTAATAGGGGTAGTAGTCATTTGAACACCTATTGTAGACTTAATACCTATAAAAAGTCTTTTTAATATAAATGAAGGCTCATATTGTTCCTTATATGTGATAACCTTAGCATTTTATTTTTTTTCATTTCATTTTGAGTTACATTTAACAATGCATCATGAAATTTTGGGTTCATTTTAATATAACATATTACTTCCAAATAATCTACTTCATCAAATCCTCCACAAAATTAAACATTTACATTCATATTAATTATTTATTCCATCATGATGATGTAAAGAAAGGACAATCATAAATTAGATCTAAAACCCTAAGACAAAAATTTGAAACCCTAAGGAAATAAGAAGAAACCCTAAGGAAAAACCTAGGTTTGACACATGAAAGATAATGACAAGGGTCACTAATATATTTTATCTTATTATGGATTAATAAATATAAACAATAAAAAAACCATGAAAATTCAAATTGTATAATATATATATATATGATCTAAATTTAAAATCAGATGTTTAATTACACTTTTATATTTATAAAAATGACTAGGGTACTCATCTTGTTACTAATATGTTTGGTTCTAAGATTGTGTACAAGTGACAAGAAGGACTAAAATTGGATCTAGAATCACTCAGATGTGGAAATTGACTATCTAGACTTATATGCATGAATTCAGTAGCAACTAGATGATTTTGGAAATTAATAAGCACATTATCTCTTCTAAAAATGTCTTCATGAAATGTTCCAGACTATTCTAACACATGTTGTGCCTAATTGTAAACCTTTTTTATTTTCAATTTTAGAAGCTTTCTACTATTTTCGAGTCCATAATTTGGTATCCTTCACCTCAAAACATTAAATTAAATTTAAACATTATATTTACCTAAAGAATGATTATAAATATTGGTTTAGATGACCCCAATAAATCTTGGTGAATATATGAGCACTGACTATGTTTCCAATATTCTGAAGAGAGATCAAAACACATGTAGTTACCCTTTTAGGTGTATGTGTAAAATATTGATCTTATACTATAGATGCAACTTATAACATGTCTTTCAACACTTTATAGTAATCAAAATTGACTTGATTATGTGTTTTATAGTTGGATAGGGCCTACTCTTTTGAGGGGTTTCTCATTTGGAAGGTTTAGGGCTTTCCTTCTTAATGTGAAGATGATATAATTCACTTTTTTAGATATTATATATATATATATATATATATATATATATATATATATATTTGAATAAGCTTATGCCTAGTGTGTATAAATATATTACTCTTTTGGTAACCTACGCAACCATTGACATAGTAAATGTATGAGACAACCCATATAAAATATTTGAATTTAGAAAAAAATATAATTGTAAGGCACATGGATGGATCTAATACATGTGGATGAATATGAAATACAAAGCCTTATGAATATAATTTGAGGTGTATTAGGAATAGTAAAAATTGATCTAATTATGAATAAATAATTTTATTAGGATAATAAGTAAATTAAACACAAAATATGAAATTATTGTATGTAATTGATATAAAATCAAGAATGTAAAAAAAAATTAGGTATGATAAGTATAAGTTAAGACTAAGATTTTCAAGTTTATTATATCATATCTATGTGTCCACATTGCCTCATGGCTAGTGGAAATATATATGGAAGGGGAAGGAGAATTAGTCTATTGAATTGTAACATATATTTGACCTATTTATCCTTCAATAAAATTGTATAAAGATACATCACTATCATACTGATCCTCAACATCATCATTAACATAATCATTACCCTCATTCACATTATTATGATCATCATTTACATAATTTTTATTATTACTCATACAATCATGAGTATCTACATCCATATTTGTCCACTCATTGGTATAATCATAATTGCATGGAATGGGTAGAAAAAAAGGAATTCATAGGATGACACATAGTAGGGTTGGAACAATGAAGGCACATATAAAAATTTATAGACCCTAAGAAGGAAAGGAACATAATCACAAGACCTACTCTTAATATAAGGGAATATATATATATATATATATATATATATATATATATATATATATATATAAACATGTGGTTAAAATGGTTGTCTAATATATATATATATATATATATAACCTTATAGGATTTAGAAACCCTAATGTGAAAACCAATATCTTTTCATCCTCAATTTAATAATTGGGTTCACAAAAAAAAATACTTTTTTTAAATAAAATGTTATCTACATGAATTGAAATTATGAATATTTAGATTATGTAAATTAGGAAAATAATTATACAAATTTGAATGTAAAAAGATATGTTGATTTTGCACTTACTATATAATGGATAAAAAAATGGAGGAGAGGTCGACATAGGTTATTTATAATTTATATAATTCATTTCTTTATTCATTATCCCTAAAAGGCTTTTTATCTAATCTTTAAAATTCTTAGATCAATAAATAAGAGCTCAAACCTTGTTCAAAGATTTTTAGGATAGCTCAAACCCTTATAGTGATAATTAAAATCCAATTTATACTAATATTTTACCTATTGATTTTGTAATATTATAATGCCTAAAATTGTTATGCCAACACATGCAGATATCTCATATGTTTGCACTAGTATTCAATAAAAAAAATTTATCTCTATTTTTATTACCTTTTATTTGAAACCCTAATCAAACATTCAACATAAATGTGATAAAAAAATTAGGTTAAATATTATGGTTGTACTAACCTCAACCATTTCCCACTAAATATATGGTTGTTTTATACATTATAATACTCTAAATAGGGCTCAAGACATGTATTTATCTTGTTAATGTATGTGTGCACCATATCATTTGAATTAAAATATAAATTTGATTTATTTTTAGGTCCTAATTTAATCCAAAAATGTTATTGATGTGTACATCCATATTCATTAGTTTATAAAAAAAAATCTATGTTAAAGCATAGTATCAATCAACTAAATGTTTTTCAAATATATATTTAGTGATGCATGTGATCTAGATAAGATAAAAGCTTGAATATTCAAATTTTATAAAATATGTATAAAATATACAAATATGAAAGTAAATTATTAGATTGAAAATGATTAATTACACTTGTTATTTATATAAATGACTTATAGGATAACATAGTTATCTTATTTTTATTTTGGTCTAGTTTGTGTCTATTTCTAGTCATTAAAAATTCCTTGAAATGGATCTTTGGTTGCTCAAATCAAGAGACTAACTTTCATAATCTACTTGGATGTTATCCACAGGGGATAGACACCATCCATCCACTATCTACCAGAATTATCTGAGTAAAATTATAGCATAATTCACCAAAGAGCATTAGGCCCACCTATCAATATGGTTTATTTGATATTTCATGTGTCCAATCTTTCTATTTCTCTTCCTTAACCTAAAAACCATAGATCCACTTGTGATTCTTTATTTTTGTATTAAAAATGGGTTAGCTAAAGTGGGTTGGATAGCCTAACCCACACCTCATTATGTATTTGAATAGTTCCTGCATTCTAATGCTCTAATGAGGGCTTAAACCACACATAACTATCCCAACAAGGTGTGTGTATGCCAATAGTGATCTACTAGAATGTATGTAACTTATGTGGATTTAAATAACTGATAATGTGTGATTTTTAACTTGAAATAGTATTCATACCTAGTTTAATGACTTCTCATTTTATGGGTTTTCATAATTTGATTCTTTAGAATAGTTCCTCAAGGATATGCATAGGTATTTCTCAATGGATAATGTAAATGTGAGATGTTTTCATCTAGGAACATACAAGGGTTCACACAATATTGAATCAATCAAAAATAGAGTGTGGTGTGTTTGTGATTTTGTTTTTTGTGTTATATTTTTTGTGATCTTTTTAAATTATTATAATATAATGATGTTTCAAAAGTATTTCTTTGCCACAAGAAAAGTGCATAGATATTTCACTTATTCTATTAGTCTACATGGGACCATTGAAAATTAGATCATTAGTGTAAGAAAAGGATAATATTTAAGAGAAAGGAATGTATTCACCCTTGGGGGTACAAAATATAGTACCATCACTTGCTGCTATTCTACAGTTTGATCCATTGAAGAACATTGTCAATGGATTGGAAGATATGGTATATGCCTTGAAATCATCACTAAAATATTCAATGAGTAGGAAAGAATCTGGTAAGTGAGTTATAGTCAATTGTTCAGCTATGAATTCACCTCTTATTAAATTTTGGGCTACAAATTTAGTATCAAACTTTATAAGTTACATCACCCATTTTGTGATGTAGCTAGTTAGGTGTGTTTTACTCATAAGGAACCTTAATGGATCTTATTTAATTATTTCATGAACTTCATTATTGAAAAAATATGTTGTAGCTTTTAAGTAGAAAAAATTAAGGATAAATATAGTTTTTCAATTTTCATATATTTGTATTCATAACTAACTAGATAGTGACTGATATAATAGATCACACACTCTTTGTGATTATCATCATATTATGTTAAGAGGGTCCTAGGGGCCTAATAGGTGGCTGATATGTAAAATAATAATTGTCTATTTGGAATAGGAGGCACAATTACTAGTGTGTTTGATAATTATGCTTTGATTTTATCAAATATTTGTTGACACACATCATCCCATATGAATTTTGTGTCCTTTTAAATAAATGCATGAAAGGAATTTTTCTATCAACCAACTTAGAAATGAAATTTTGACTATTCTAAATTCAGTCCTAAAAAAGTCACATCTATTTTAGAAAAGTTGGTGGTGGAATTTCTACAATAGATTTTTCCTTTTTTGGATCAACCTCAATGGCTCACTGAAAAATAATGTATCCTATGAGTTTTCCCCAAGATACCTCAAAGACACATTTTATTGGATTTAGTAAAATATTTAAATTTTGTAAGTGCTAAAATATTTTTCATAAAACAATATCATGGCCCTGGAAATGTTTGGATTTCATGAGTAAATCATCAACATAATCCTTAATAATTTTATGTATAAAATCATGAAATCTATGAGTCATTGATGCAGGGGAATCCTATAAAGACCCCAAAATTTATTTAATTTTGTCTTAGATTGGTCTAATTAGTGTATTATGGGTTCCATATGTCTTATGTAGTCCATTTGTGAAGTCTTGGTGATCCATAAGTGCATAGAATTTGAATATGAAGATTTCCTGCCAAAACCTTCTTTGAGCAAATTTGAATTTATAAACTTTGTATAAGGACTTTTTATGTATTTATGAAGATGGAAAAATGTAAAAAGTGAGTCTAAAAGATTTTAGAGATTGTAGTAGGTTCATACATGTCATAAGTCCAATTTCATAGTCTTGGAGGTGTCATATTGTGAAAATCAAGACAAAATATCATATATCAAGTAACCTCTACATAGAAAAGGTGGAAAGAAATAATTATGCAACTTTATAAGGTAAAAGGAGTCAATTATGTTTAGTTAGTGTGATATTACATTCAAATGTGCAAGAATGGTAGATTTAAAACATGTTTGATGAAGAATAATAATGTATTGAAAAAACTTGTATGAAAGGGAGTGTTGAACCCCTATTTTGAATAAAAATTTATTCAGACCTTGTTTTGAGGTCTTGCATATGTTGATGATTGCATGAATGTGAGATAGATGAAAGAATGAAAATGAATATGCTTTAAATTATGATTGAAGGTTAGATGTATTTGTGATTTAGAAATATATTTGAAGGAATAGTGAAAGGGATAAACCTTTTTCTGTAGAATGTATTGAGAACCCTGTTTGTGTATTGTGATCAAGTTAGAAATTATCTTTGTCATATTGTTACATGAATGATTGTGTGGATGTTTCCTAACATGTTTGTAAAGATAGTGGTAAGGTTTTATTGTTATTTTGAGGATATGATTTAAATAAATTGTATGAAATACATATGGAGTTCAGATAAGACATAAATAGACCCCTATGTATGGTGAGATTCTTAAATTACAGACCAACATTATCAAGATGATTAAAAGTGAAAGTTGGAAAAGTGTATTTCATGTGATTGAAGTTGTATGAGGAATGGATTAAGATGAAAATACTCATTGGAAACAAATAATATTTATAAATAATAGAAATCTATTTGTTATACCCCTATTTCTTGTAAACAATTTATGGTCACAATGTACTAAGTATGTGGATTCATGACAAGATGTGATCAAAGGATCAAGTTAAAAGGGTAAATAAAATTATTTTAAGAGTGGTTGAAACATTTTAAATTTTTTTGAACAATTTTATTGTTTAGGAATGAGATATGAGTTATCAAAACTAAAAACAAACTTGTAGAACATGTATTTTTTTGCACAATCAAGTGAAAATGTGTCTTGAAATATGGAATAGTGAATTGGAAGAGTGATTCCATTTATTTTGAAAGATGGAATAGGTTTATAAAAACCTTAATAATCCATTTGGAATTTTTGAAAACTTATAAACCTTAGAAAGTAAATATTGACTAGTCTAAGGTTGTGATAGTCTTAATAAACCCTCAACTACATTTTATGCCATAAATTGAACTCTAACTATCAAAATCCCTTGAAATTTGATATACATCTTGGTGATGATCTGTATAACGTGATAAATTTGGTTTAAAGACGTGTAATCAAGTTTCTATACTATTATTGATGACTAAGTAGTTTAGACAGTGAAAAGAACCCTAATAGACCTAATTGGGTAAACATAGGTAAAAATCAAGTTTGCAAAAGTGACTTATGTAAAGAGTTAGGATATATAATTTTGTGTAAAGATAAATTGAAATATAATTTATTGATAAAAGTGATTTTTTTGTAAAATAATGTGGTATGATCTAGTATAGAGTAAGAAACCTTGAAAAAAGGGCTAGAAGGAATGTGGTAGAAAAGGCAAGGTTGTGAAAAGAATTTTGAAAAATCATTGAAAGATGTTTGTGAGTTAGAGAAAGGATATAGAGACCTATTTAAACCCATATAAACATGATTAGGATAATTTTAAACCAATAAATATCAATAAGGGAGACTTAATGAGAAGTGGTATATTATGGTACATGGAATATGTTTAGTGTGATCAGAATTAAGTAAAGGAAAAAAGTGAGACTTGAGAGGTGTGGGAAGAGTTGTTGAGTGGTAAGAGATGGTAATGTAACCCATTTTTAATTAGGATAAATTATTGTAAATTAAATAATAACAAGATGAAATTTAGAATCATCACATGAAGACTGAGCTTTGAAGACATTGTCAAGGAATAATGTGTTGAATAATGTGTTGAGTGAAGAATTTTGGTATATAATCTACATAATTTTGGTATCAGACTGAGGAAAATATTTCTTGGTTTTGGAATAGATTTGAAAACATGTGTTTTGAAGTGAAATGTAGGATAGGTGATCAAGGGAAGTGTTCCATGGAGATAGCTAGTAGAGATGAGGATGATTTGGTCAGGATAATGACCTAGCTAATTTTTCCATCGGTCACTAGAATGGAGGATATAAAGGATGTTATTAGGGAAAGAGAACATAGAGCAAAGAGAAAAAGAGATGATAGGTATAAAGGTTAGTTAATACCTTTGAAAGCAAGGATGGAAGAGAGTGATAATAGAGAAGTGGTTCAATAGAGACCACAAGTGATTATAGTAGCAGTTCAAAAAGGCAAGGGAAAACACCATGTAAGGCAGGTTAGACCATTTTTAGATGGTATATTAAGGAGAGATGAAGGTCCAATGATAAAAAGACCAAGATAGATATTTTAGGGGTAATGTTAGAATTGCTAAAGAGGACACATTGTAGTAGAGTGTCCAAAGAATGTGAGAATAAGTATACAATAGTAGAGAGAGGTGAAGGAGGAGAGAAGGCATGACATGAATGATTCATTTCTCATGAGGAGAGTCTTATTATAGTAGAATCAAGTTAAGGAACTAGCCCAAAGGAGAAGCCTATTCAGAAGCAGATGGAAAATAAGAGGTAAAGTGTGTAATCTAGTCATTAATGGAGGTAATACTAACAATATAGTTTTTTAGAGATGGTGAAAAAGCTGGATTAAAGAGGATGCCACATCTAGAACCATATAAAGTTGCATGGGTTTATAAAGGACACCAAATAATGGTAAGTGAATAGAGTTGGGTTAAGTTTTAGATAGGAAGGTATAAAGATTAAGTGTTATATGATATTTTTCCTATAGATGTGTGTCATTTATTGATAAGGAGACCATAGTAGTTTGATAATCATGTCATACATGATAGTCAAGCTAACACATATACTATTAAGTAGTATGGTGAGACATATATACTTGTTCCATTGAAGATGAATAAGATAGAAAAGATGAGAGAATCATGATGATGATGATGACAAGTTAGTATTGGAGTTAAGCAATGAAGAGTTTGGGTTTGATCAAATCACCCAAGAAAGAGAAAGAGGTGATTTGCGTTGAGATGATTGATATAAATCATTTTGAGTCCATAAAGATGGACATGAGAAAGATAACACAAGAATTTACATTGGCAATAAGTAGTTGTCAAATTAAGGTAGGTATAACACCTAAGAGAGTGCTTAAACATGAGAGTTAAGGAAAGAATGGTAGCCAGGTCCATGAAATATAAGATATAAATATAATTATTGACATAACAACTAATATGGATGATAAATGGCTTGGGATTGACACCAAACAAGTGAAGGGGTTGGAATTTAAATTGTCCAAGAATGAGGCAACCCATGAGAGATCCATGAAGTCTCTAAATTGTATTGCTAATAAGTTGATTTATGATGAAAATGTAGGGTTGGATTAGGTAGCTAAAGAAGTGGAGGAAGATGAAACCAAAAGTTTGAAAAAAAATCCTGAACAAAATAAGGATGTGAAAGAAGTCATCCATATGCAGTAGGCCCATAAACAAGGTGACCTTGAAGGAGTTAATAATAAAAGAGATGAAACAATGAAAGAGAGAATGCAAACCATATATATGTAGGAAATTGATGGTAGTAAAGGTGTTGAACAATGGTAAAGTAAGAACTTACATAAGAATGAAGCATGCAAGGATAAAGAACAAGTTGTGCATGAAATGGAATGGGAAGAACAAGGATCATTGGTGAAGGAGAAAGAGTCCATAATTTTAGTAGTAGTTGAAGATGTACTTAAAGATAAGGATAAATATATTGAAGAGGAGAAAGAGTGGAATATACCTTCCAAGCAAGAAGAGGATATAATTGAAAGTATTTTGCTTAATAAGCTGGTATTATGTGTAGATATGAAGATGAAGTAGAGAAGGCCTAAATGTGGGGCCCAATATCATGTTCACCTATATGAGAGGAAATTTGAATAAAAAACCTTCAATGAGGAGGTTCATTGCATTTAGGCAACAACATATGCCAAGTGGATCACTTAAGAACATATGGTAACAAAATTTCCAGCTTGGTAGTATGGTGCAGGGACATCCTATAAAGACCCCAAAAGTTGTTAAATTTTGTCTTAGATTGGTATAATTAGTGTATTATAGGTTCTAGATGTCTCATGTAGTCTATTTTTGGAGTATTGGTAATACATAGGTTAATATAATTTGAATATGAAGATTTATTGCCAAAACCTTTTTTGAGTAAATTTGAATTTGTAAGCTTTGTATAAGGACTATTTTATGCATTTATGAAGATGGAAATATGTAGAAAGTGAGTCTAAAAGGTTTTGGATATTTTATTTAGGTTATACATGTCATAATTCCAATGCCATAGTCTTGGAGGTGTCATATTATGAAAATCAAGACAATATATCATATATCAAGTAACCTCTATGTAGAAAAGGTCGCAAGAAATAGTTATTCACCTTTATAGGGTAAAAGGAGTTAGTTATGTTTAGTTAGTGTGATATTCCATTCGAATGTGCAATAATGGTAGATTGAAAACAAGTTTGATGAAGAAAAATGATTTATTGGAAAAACTTGTATGCAAGGGAGTGTTGAACCCATGTTTTGATTAAACATTATTCAGACCCTATTTTGAGGTCTTTGCATATGTTAATGATCGCATGAATGTGAGAAAGATGAAAGAATGAAAATGAATATGTTTCTAGGTATGATCGAAGGTTATATTTATTTTTGATTAAGAAATATATTTGAAGGAATAGTGAAATGGATAAACCCTGTTCTATAGAATGTATTGAGAACCCAGTTTGGTATTATGATCAAGTTACATATTATCTTTGTCATATTGTTACATGAATTATTGTATGGATGTTTCATAACATGTTTATAAATATAGTGGTTAGTTTTTATTTATCTTTTGATGATAGGATTTCAAGAAATTTTATGAAAGACATATGGAGTTTAGATAAGACATAAGCATACCCCTGTGTATGGTGAGATTCTTGAATTACAAACCAACATTATCAAGATGATTAAAATTGAAGGTTGGTAGAGTGTATTTAATGTGATTAAAGTTGTATTAGGAATGGATTAATATGAAAAGACTCATTGGAAACAAATAATATTTATAAATAATAGAAAGCTATCTACTATACCCCTATTTCTTGTAGATAATTTATGGTCATGGTATACTATCTATGTGGATTCATGACAAGATATGTTCAAAGGATAAAGTTAAAAGGATAAATAACAATATGGTAAGAGTTTTTGAACCATTTTAAATTTTTTTGAACCATTTTATTATTCAATACTGAGCTATGAGTTATCAAAACTAAAAATAGACCTGTAGAACATGTATTTTTTTGTACAATCAAGTGCAAATATGTCTTGAAATATGGAATAATGGATTGTATGAGTGATTACATTGATTTTGGAAGGTAGATTAGGCTTATATATACCTTAACGATCCATTTTTAATCTTTTAAACCTTTCCAAACCTTAGAATTTTGACTAGTCTCAGGCTGTGATAGTCTTGGTAAACCCTCAACTAGGGTTTGTGCCATAACTTGAAGTATAACCAGTAGAATCCCTTAAAATTTAATATAAAACTTGGTAATTATTTGTAAGAAGTGATTAAGTTGGTTTTAGGATATATAATCAAGTTTTCATACTATTTTTGGTGACTGAGTAGATCAAACAGTGAAAAGAGCCCTAAGAGACCTAATTGGGGTAAACATAGGTAAAAAACAAGTTTGTAAAAGTGACTTAAGTAAAGAGTTAGAGTATATAATTTTGTGGATAGATAAATTGAAATATAAGGTATTGATAAAAGTGAATTTTTTTCCAAAATATTGTGGTAATGTCTAGTACAGAGTAAGAAACCTTGAAAATAGGGTTAAAAAGACTGTGGTAGAAAAGGCAGGGTTGTGAGGAGAGTTGTCAAGAATCATTAAAAGGTGATTGTGAGTTAGAGAAAGGAGAAAGAGGAATATTTAAACCCATATAATCATGATTAGGAAAATTTTAAACTAATAAATATCAATAAGGGAGACTTAATACGAAGTGGTACATCATGGTCAAGGAGTATGTCTAGTGTGATCAGAATTGAGTAAATGAAGAAAGTGAGATTTGAGAGGTGTGGGTAGAGATTATAAATGAGAAGAGATGGTAATGTAACCCATTTTAAATTAGGATCAAATTATTGGAAAGTAAACAAAAACAAGATGAAATTTATAATCATTGCATAAAGACTGAGCTTAGAAGCCATTGTCAAGGAATAGTGTGTTGAATAAGGTATTGAGTGAAGAAGTTTGGTATATGATCTGCATCAATCATGGCCCTTTGACATGTAGCTACTACATTTTTTAATCCAAAAGGAATGGTTGTATAATAATATGTACCCTAAGGAGTGATAAATGTGGTATCTTATTGATTTGTGGGGTTAATTTTGATTTGGTTATATCCTGTGAATCCATCTATAAACAAAATGTATTGTATCCAACTATAGAATCTACAATAATGTTGATATTAGGTAATGGAAAATCATATTTAGGACAAGCCTTTTTTAAATCATGGTAATTAGTACAATAACAAATGTCACCATTTGGTGTTGTGACATGGACAATGTTGGACACACAGTCAAAATGTGTAGTGGATCTTATAAAGTTAACATTTAAGATATTTTTCATTTCATATTTCACCAATACTACCACTCTAGGATTCCTATTTTATTTTTTTATTTTACCAGTTCTACATCTAGGTATAATAATATGTTATGCATTGAGACTAATGGATCAATTATGAGCATATTTGAATAATCCCTAACAAAGAGTTTTATAAAATCATGTAGGACCTATCAATAGTTTTTCTTTCATCATTATGTAGCATTGAAACAATTAAAACTAGTCGAGGGTCCTTATCCATTCCAAAGCTATATATGATTGTTTCTTCATTTGAAAAAGTAGATCTCTCTGTGATAAATGGTGTGATAGGAATAGTTTTTTATGCATCATGTTAGACATTGGTATATAATTCTCACCAAAGTAAGCATGAATAGAGTTAGCATGAGAAATCCTATTCTTATTATATAAACAAGGGAGATACTCATATACCCCTAAGTAATCTAGTAATGATTCATGATTGGAAAAGTCATCTAGCATAAAAAATTATAGGAAAGCACCCTTATCAATTAGAGGAGGTTTGAACACTTGGATCTCAATTGTAGAGGTATTCATACATTTTATTTTGTACTTTCCAAAATAGGTTATATTATGAGATGTATGCTTATGTATTGTAACTTTTTTAGAAAAATCCAAACCTTAAAAAATTGTCTTATTTGTAGGAGAAATGTGCTAAGTTATGCCTTGATTATTTTTACACAACCCTTATCCCTTGTACCCATATTTAAGAAAATATTGATAACCAAAATTAGGATTATAGGATTGAAATGTAGTATTATTGGTTTTTTGTACTGTTGAGTTGTGGAGCTAAAAGCTTCAACTCCTTGTAAACTGAAGGAACAAGAAGGTTGCTGAGATCTAGGAACACCGACGTCGGCAGCAGGACCGACGTCGATCGTGACCAGTGCAGAAGGCCACCGACGATGACAAGGAGTCGGCCGACGTCAGCAGAACCAGACTTGTAGGGACCGGCGTCGGTCACCTGTGTGTTCCAGAACTGCTCGTTACATGGATAGTTAATTAAGTGAATGAAGTGTTTGCATGTAAAGGCCAATTAGAGTCTTTGGCTATGAAGATAATTGTCTAAATTAAGAGTCTAAGTTATTGTTTAACTCTGGGATCTATTTATAGACCCATTGGCATGTATTGTAATTAGGAATAAGATAAGGAAGGCAAGGAAGTTCCTTCTAAGTGTAAGATCATTGAGTTGCAGGTTGTTGCAAGCTCATAAGAGATCTACATGTGTGAGTATGGTCTGTTGAATTGCAGGTTGTAGGTTCATGGGAGATCAACTTGAAGTACTTTAGAGTGCTCGGTGAACTGGTAGGGTTATTACTGACTAGTTGGAGAGGTGAACACCAATTCTATGTGTGAGTTGGTTGTTGGGACCATTTTTTGTGTAGGAGAGTGTGTGTGAGAAGAATTACTGTACACTTGAGGTGTGGCAAACCTCTGTAAGGTGAAAGAGTGTGGCGGCTCTTTGTTGTATTCTTTTCTGTAAAGTGTTAATACAAGATAGTGTATTGTCTCTCATATTCTGTGCTATTGGTGAATTCTAATTACTTGTATTTCTGGTTATTTCTGCATTTATAATTACTTATATTTGGTAATCATACTGTGCTCTTTCTAAGGAGCAAGATCCTAACAAAGTGGGATCAGAATAGGTGTTGTTCTTGTGATCCCCCAACGAAGTGGTACCAGAGCATGTTTGTTGTTCTAGGTGCCTAACAAGTGGTATCAGAGCTGTTGGTTGGGATACTAACAGATTGGATTATATCTGGTTAGTATGTTTTGATTACAGGTTACTCACAGGGTTTCTGTTTGAGTGGTTGTTGAGCAATGGCAGAAGACAGTAAGCTATGAATGGAAAAGTTCAATGGCAAGAACTACCAACTGTGGAGGATGCAGATTGAGGATTATCTGTATCAAAAAGATTTGTACTTATTATTGGGAGGAGTTAACTGTAAACCCTCAGATATGAAAGATGAAGAATGGGAGGTTCTTGATCGGAAGGCTCTGGGATCTATTAGATTGAGTCTTGCATTCTCTGTGATTTCCAGCTTATCACAGTGTAAGACAATGGTGGAGTTGATGGAATCTTTGGCAAATTTATATGAAAAACCCTCAGCTTCTAATAAGGTATTTCTTATGAAGCATTTATTTAATTTGAAAATGTTGGAAGGTGGATATGTACATAGCCATCTTAGTGATTTCCATGGTTTGGTAAACTAGTTAAGTTCAGTCAATATTGTATTTGATGATGAAATTAGAGCTCTCTTAATTTTGTGTTCATTACCTGAAAGTTGGGAAGGTTTGGTAATGGCAATTTCTAATACTGTGTCTCCTTCAAAAGTCTTAAAAGTGGATGATGTTGTGAGTGTGATCTTGAATGAAGATATACGTAGGAATAGCACAGGTGAATCATCAGGAAATGCTTTGAGTGTTGAAGGCAGATGAAGGCACAGAGAAAAGATAGAGCATGGGAGATCAAGGTCCAAGATAGGTAGAAGATCCAAGTCCAGGTATGGTAGAATAACCTACTAGAAGTGTGGAAAGCAAGGGCACTTAAAGAGAGATTGCAGATCAGGTGAAGATCAGCATGAAGGACATGAAGAAGAAGTAGATGTTGTAGATTACGCTGCACAAGATGCTCTGGTATGTTCTTTGGATAAAGTAGAATCTTGGGTTTTAGATTCTGGTGCCTCTTTTCATGCATCCCCACATAGGGAATTTTTTCATGAGTATGTCTAGGGAGACCTTGGAGAAATTTGTGTAGGGGATGGTAAGCCTTGTCAGATTGTTGGCAAAGGGAAAGTGAAGCTGAAACTGCAGATAGGTAACACATGGGAGTTAAAAGAGGTCATGCACATCCCAGTTCTGGAGTGGAATTTGATTTCTGTTAGAAGTTTGGGTGATGAGGGTTGCACAGTAACTCTCATAGCGGACTCTTGGAAGGTTACCAAGGGTACACTTGTTGTAGCTAGAGGTAAGAAAGTAGGTACACTTTATCTATCTACTTGTACTACTGATTCTCTTTTTGGGTTATCTACTTTAGCTGTAGATTCAGAGATGTGGCTTGATAGGCTTGGTCACATAGATAAGAAGGAGATACTTGTTCTTGAGTCAAAGGGTATGCTTTCAGATTTGGAAGGTATGGATCATGGTTTTTGTATGCAGAAGAAGAAGGTAACGTTTCTTGAGGAATTCGATGTTAGTGACAAGAACAGGAAAGCCTTGGTTTTTAAGGAGAAGGTGACGGACAGAGTTCAGCACAAGATGCAAAAGAATTCTGAGCAGAGCAAGGGTGTTTTAGAGAAGGGTTTGATCCAAAAAGAGCTCACGAGAAAAAGTTAGGTCTCACTAGAAAAACACAGAGACCGACGTTAGCAGGAAAACCGGCGTTGGCATCCAGATAGGGACCGACATCAGCTATGTGCAGCCTGATGTCGGTGACTTAGGGTAGATAACTACCAGCGTCGGCTAGGGAAAAATGATGTTGGCAAGGAGGTAGTTGTAGGGAATCGACATCGGTCAGGTGCAGACTGAGATGTGACCGGCATCGGTCACTGAGACAAATTTTGGGTGGACAACAAGCTGTCATGGAGTCTCAAGCGCCCATATGGAGGACTGAAGGTGTAAGTAAGTTCTTAAATTCGTCATTTCCCTTCGTTACACTACTTGTTGCTCACTTATGGTATAGGACCAGGAAGTTATTAAAGAAGCAGAACAGGTAGATCTAGGAAACAGTGGGAGCTTGGCATGGATGAGGATGTGATTCCTTGGAGGAGAACCAAATAGGTGTTTTGAGTAGAGTGGCCAGCTGGAAGTAAGCACTGAGAGACGAATGGATGTTCAGGATGAAGAAGAGCAGAAATGGATACGTGAGATGGAAGATCAGGGTATATGGTCTTGTATTAGTTGTAGGGCAATGGAGGTTTGATCATTGTGTTTCTCTTTACTAGGTTGGATAATATTAGCTACATTATCCTATTACTGTATGATGTGCTTGTTGCAGGGTTACATATACAGGGTATTGCTGAACTAAAGGTAAAGCTAGTTCAGGTGTTTGTCATGGAGAATCTGGGAGCAGTAAGATTCTTTGGCATGAGTGTGTTTTAGAGACATGGTACGTCATATGTTGAATTTGTTTCAGGATGATTGTGTGCAACTGGTTAGCATGCCGATGGTTTCACAGTTCTATGAACTGTGTCTTGATTCACATAATGAGGTTGAGTGCATGGTATGTACTAAACCTGAGTTTTCCCAAGCAGTGGGAGTTGTCACAAGTTGGAGCCAATCTGGGAGAGAACCATTGGAGGGCAGTTTAGTGGATTCTTATAGGGACTAGCAGTAGGTGCACATGTTATGCAGGTTTAAGGTATTTTCTACATGGTTGTAGATGTGGATGTGGCAGGTGATTTGGATGACAGGTTTTTCACTACAGGTTTGTGGTGGTTGGTCTTCAAGAGTGATCTTGAGGAGGGATACAAAGCCAAGGGAACAAACTGGACTGAGTACAAGTATAGGTATAGGTTGCAGCTATTTATCTCCAAGTGGGAGATTATTGAGTTGTGGAGCTAAAAGCTTCAACTCCTTGCAAACTAAAGGAACAAGAAGGTTGCTGAGATCCAAGAGCACCGGCGTCGGCAGCAGGACTGACGTCAGTCGTGACCAGTGCAGAAGGCCACCGGCGATGATAGGGAGTCGGCCGACGTCGATAGAACCAGACTTGCAGGGACCGGCGTCGGTCATCTATGTGTTACAGAACTACTCGTTACACGGACAGTTAGTTAAGTGAACCAAGTGTTTGCATGTAAAGGCCAGTTAGAGTCTTTGGCTGTGAGGATAATTGTCTAAATTAAGAGTCTAAGTTATTGTTTAACTCTGGGATCTATTTATAGACCCATTGGCATGTATTGTAATTAGGAATAAGATAAGGAAGGCAAGGAAGTTCCTTCTAAGTGTAAGATCATTGAGTTGCAGGTTGTTGCAAGCTCATAAGAGATCTACATGTGTGAGTATGGTCTGTTGAATTGTAGGTTGTAGGTTCATGGGAGATCAACTTGAAGTACTTTAGAGTGCTTGGTGAACTGGCAGGGTTATTACTGACTAGTTGGAGAGGTGAACACCAATTCTGTGTGTGAGTTGGTTGTTGGGACCCTTTTTTGTGTAGGAGAGTGTGTGTGAGAAGAATTATTGTACACTTGAGGTGTGGAAAACCTCTGTAAGGTGAAAGAGTGTGGCGGCTCTTTGTTGTATTCTTTTTTGTAAAGTGTTAATACAAGATAGTGTATTATCTCTCATATTCTGTGCTATTGGTGAATTCTAGTTACTTGTATTTCTTGTTATTTCGGCATTTATAATTGCTTATATTTGGTAATCATACTGTGCTCTTTATGAGGAGCAAGATCCTAACAAAGTGGGATCAGAACAGGTGTTGTTCTTATGATCCCACAACAAAGTGGTACCAGAGCATGTTTGTTGTTCTAGGTGCCTGACATGTACCATGTTGAGCATGGTCATTGATTTTTATGTTTCCATTGATGTCAAAGATAGCATGTGGTAGTAAAGTATTAATGATAAAGTGATCAGTTTGATGTTTTGTAGAATGTTTGACTAAGTGAGGTAATTTATGGATGATATTGATGATATGGGCATGTTTTAGATACCCTATGGGGTGTTATAAATGCATAGAGTACTTATGGAAGTGAAAAAAATTCACCATAATATTCAATTGAATGTCTAAGCTCAAGTAGTCATGTTGATAGATAAAGATGATTGAGCATATTGATGATGTCATATTTTACATGTTTGAAGGCTTTAGGAATATTTTGATACTTGGATGGATTACCCTATGTGAGGAGATCATATGGTTCAAATTTTATGTCTAGACATGGAGCACAACAAAAATTATTAAGGTGTAAAGTTGGCTTCTCAGATAGATTTCAATAGAGTTCATTAAGTTCCCATACTTATCTAATTTTGTGTTATCAAAGTTCTAAGATTAGAATTTAATCAAATCTCATATTTAATGGTGATCATTTATTCTAACTGGATAATGTTCTAATAGAGCATGTGATCTTGTTATATAGATACCAATAATGCACGTGAAGTTAATATGTCAAAAAATGCTCAGAAGGCACACGTTAATGACATGTGTCACAATCTTGTTAAGTTTATAGAATATCAATGGCATATGAGTGATCATAAATTTGGATATTTATCAAGTGTATTAATTCCAATAGTCAATGCATAGAAGGTGTGCAGGGATACCAAGTGGCATGATCATGGAAGCAAGGATCTAAGATCAATAGTGAGCAATTGCAAGTTAAAGACAAGGATACTTCTAAGGAGATCAATGGAGTTCATTTGTTCAAAGTTTCAAGGGAGCATGAGATGAGTTCAAAGTGTCTAATGTTTAACATTTACACAATGACTGTTAGAATTTAAATATTCAAATTTGTGAGGGAAACTAGTACTCAATTTTTTAGCTATATCTTTTGATCCAAAACAAATTTCTTGATGTAGTAAAAAGCAAAGTTGTATAATAATTAAAGGTGAATCTAGAAACTATAGTTAAAAGTTTTGAATTTTTTTATAATAAAATTTATGGAGCTTTAAATTTTACTATTTTTTCTTTCATGGTGCTACTGCATACAAAATATTATTCAAATAATTTGTGCTTTAGTAGAAGATTTTTTTGGTAGGAGTAATCATTTGAAGATGTCTTAGAGGTCACATAAATTGGACCCATATAATTTAAAGTGATATTTTGTTATTTTTTTGCTTTATGAATTAATTAAAGGTTAATGGGTCTTCATGAGACCTATAAGGGCTACTATGCCTAATTAAAAAGTGTAACTACGTAAGTGTGAACCATGGATGCTATGGCTAACCTACGAGGATGGTATTAGGATTTGTAAGTTATCTTAAGAGTTCAGTAAAGTATTGTGGCTGACCTATATGGTGATATTCATGAATACTCTATAAAATGTGGAGACCAAGGCAATGGTTTATATACTTGATGGGAATGTGTTAAGATAGCAGAAGATAGAGGCAAAGGAAAGAGATCAGAGTAAGTGTGCTCAATAAATGGATTGAAGTATAGAGCAGATTAAAGATGAGAGAAGAATTTGAGAGTGATCTAAAAGGGTGTTTTGATGAATTTCTTGCATGATCAAGTTTTAGTGTGTATGATGAGTTAAAATAGAGGTGTTAAACATTATTTCTCCAATCAGATTGATCTATAATTAGAGTTTTAGAGTTATTAATTTAATAAGGTGTTGAGTGGGTGCTCAACATCTAGAACAAGTGGGTGCTTATTCATACTTATGGGTGGGTGTTCTTTGTGATGTGGGTAATTCACTAAAATGTCTCATGTTTATAATCATCTTATAAGACAATTAGTCCATGTGTTTGTAGGATTGAGAGTGACTTTTATTCCCCAAGGGAGTTTCCCACATAGATCTTGTGTTATGTATGTGATTTTGCATCATCTTTATTATTAATTATTATGAAAATATTTTATGCATTATGAATATTTGTGGTCATTTATTAAGAGTTTGAAAGGAATATAATTAAAGTTTGAAATATCTTGCATGATTGATTCACCCCCCTCTCAGTGATTTTATACCTCCAACATACCATTGTACAATGTTTGAATGGATTAGTATCCACTAGATGTTTAAATTAATCCTTGATGACTAAGTTATAATCATGCACAAAATATATAAGGAACCACATACATCTCATGTATCCAAGTCTATCCTAAGAGAATGTTATAGTTCAAATCATTGGCATAACTTGGCATAAAATAGGTAGTGTATGGGTCCAATAGTAATATTTAATGTTATTTGTCCCAAAACTTGTGAAATATTATACAAACCCTTGATACTCATATTATATGCTTCCAAATTTGAAGGTCTAATGTTGATTAATGAGAGAAAAGATATGTCTCAAATGTTGATCCCTGAACCATTATCCACAAGAACTCATTTTATCATTTCATTACAAACACACACCTAGAAATAGAGTGGAAAATGATTGTTTATAAGATGTTAAGGTTGTAAATCCTCCTTTTCAAAGTATATATTATATTTGGTCCACTTTATGTAATTTAAGATAGAGGCCACATATGGTGGTTCAACATTACAAGGGAGTATGGTCATATTTAATTCATCCAAAAGGACATCCTTGTATGGTGATGAATGGTGTATCAAATCCAAAACTAAAGTTTTCATAGTAATATCTTTAGATTTGGTGGTAATATTACATGGGGAGGATGATATTTTCATGTACACCCTTTGGTATTTTATATTAATAGGTAAAATCTCATTGTAAACATTACAACAATGAGTATGCAAGAATGTAGGTTTAGAACCCCTTATAGATTAGTCTAGTTTAATTAGGCATGAGATATAACAATTAATGACCACTATAATGCATTAGAAGATGAAATAATTAACATAGATATCCATACCTAACATGATTTCAATATAAAATAAGATTTGATTATTTGTAAATTTGAACACTTTATTTTTAGGATTAATCAAAAAATAAATGTGTTTTATAAAAATAGATAAAAATGTCTAAAGTAGTTAGGGTTTTAAGATCATAGGTTACATTCACCAAATTTTTAACTCTAAATTTATATATTGGGGTTTTTAGGGTTATATGGGATAGAGATAGCCTAAGGTACAAGGGTGATAAACAATCTCTATAACAGGCCAAGTAAATGCTAAACTCAAATACAACATATGTTGAATTCATAAAACTAAGATAGGCTAAAATAGTAAGTACAACTATGCTAGATATGCAAATGACAAAGAAATAGTGTACTTAGATGGTTCTAATGCTAACATAATTCTAGATCTAGAATAGGTATAAAATAGACTTGAAGAGTGTTCTATAATAATCACCAAATTTTGGATTAAGTTCTTATGGATCTATAGACACTATAATCATCTTTGGATGGTTATATTGACACTACTATATGAAAATTATATTGGTTTCCCATATTTAATACCCATTAGAAAAATATGTGACCACTTGGATGCTTATATGTTTGTCTTCACCTTCACTCTAGTGCATTCAAATCTAGCTCATGGATTGTCTCTCATGAAATTTCAAAACCCTAGTTCTTCATCCTCATAATGACCTTAGGGGAAAATGAGTTAGTGGGCACATATTATCGAGCTAACCCTAAATACCTCTCTATCAATGATCATTTACTATATATTTAATACTCCAAAGAGGGCCTCATATTGATGTAGTCATCCCTTGTGTGTCAACTTGTATGTGAATCATAACATATGTGAAAATCAAGGACAACTATGACCTAGCTTGTAACCTAGAAAATATAGCTCTTGGGATGCTCCTTTAGAACTTTAAAATTGTGTATGTGTTATCCCTATGACTGATATGGAGATAGAAGAAAATATGAATCTCTGCTCACTTGGGTGCTTGATTGAATTCATTTCATAAGTTTCCTAGTGATTAGGTAAGAAGTTTTTAGGTTTATAGTGAATGATGATTGATATTTTATTTATATCAATCCCTTTGGATAAATAACTCTCATTAAATATATTAGGTTGATCATTAGAATACATTTCATGTGAAAACTAGATGATTTTATGGTACTAAACACTTGCGTCAAAGTAGGACACTTGCATCAATGTAGGTATTTGTCTAGAATGCTAATGTTTAAGGATCGTGAAAGTAGTTATTAGCTCAAAACTTGTAGAGTTGGGAGATAAGTATGTTTTAATCATTTTAGAGATGATAACAGGTTTGGGTCATCAACATAAGACTAATTATACTAAAAGATAGACCAAACGGCACAAAATAGAGTAGATAAAAGACTTCCAAAAATAAGAAAGGTCCAAAAATGAGAATAATATCTAAGGTCTTAGTTTACCAAGTGTAAAATATTTAGGTGTTATATATTCCATTAATATCATTTACAATTGTAAAACCCTAGTTACATAGATATATGAGTAGACCTTAATTAGTTTCCCTTTATTGTATATGCACCAATTCTATATATAAGAGATATATAGGAATGGGCTTATATTTTATGTGTATATATTATACTCTTTAGGTAATTTAATTTGGTAACCAACATGTGAAATGTGTGGGTTGACCCTAGGTAAGGGTTTTAATTTGAAAAATATATGTTTAGATAAAATGGGATACTTTTAAAAAAAGAAGATGTTATTATTAATAGATACTATTTGACTATTTCTAGTAATGTCCAAGATGGATGAGATAGTGATCTATTAGATAGTGACATCCTAATTAGAGTGATAAACTATTTTGACATAGATTACGCATATATTTCACATTAATGATAAAAATTAAGAAGGTTGATCCCATGGGTAGATGAATGGCTAGGATAAAATATGATCAAGGGTCATGCATGTGCACAAATCATGTATGTTAAGGATTAGTCAAAACTAATATTTTAAAGTGTATAATATGAAATTTATATGTATATAAATGTCCCTATTTGAGTCTAGTGTTTAAAATACTATATTTAAAATAAAAATTAAGAAATTTTATACCAAAGTGTAACTATATGTGTTTTTTTTAGGACTATTTTAAGTATTCTACTTATTCCATACAACCTTGTAATGATACATGAAATAATCAGTGTCCACTTATAATATAAAATTAAAAGTCATCTATTGTATTGAAATATTTTAAATGGAAAAGGCAAGGAATGAATACATGTTATGTCCTTAACCTTTATGCATCTAGGGATATGTGTGGTTGATTTGTGGCTTAGATAACTTTCATATTATTATATTTCATTTCTCTATGTTCTTAGTATGTCTATCCTATGGAATATTCATGGCTAAGTAGAGTATATATAAGAGGTATTGGTTAGTCTTTTATTATTATATTATGAATTCTACTCTTATTGCATTATTGTGGAGGTTTCCAACTCAAATTTTTTCATACATAATTATCAAGTATTTTTCTCTTTCATCAATTATTATAATGGATCTAATTATTCTACTCTTAAATTTGTGATATAATATCTTATTATTATAAAATACCTAAGTAATTTCATTACAAGTGGTATCAGAGCATCAATTTGAACTAGTTTTTGTGGCATTATTTTATTGATCTAGTGTTATGGTAATTAGAAGAGTTATAGGATCCAAAAAAGTTAACTTGCAATCTAGGAAGAAGTTATTTTTTCCATCACTACAATATTATTCAAAGTTTTTTTTGAAAAAAAGTATAGAATTTTTTCCACACCCTTGTGAAAATTAGCAGTCATTTTATCTATCTCGATGAGATGATTACAACAGAATAATATATGGGTATACTTATTTCAAGCCTTAAACCCTCCCTCCTCAGATTTTTCTTGGTTAGTCCTAACACTAGAAGACATGGGAAAGGTCAAGACACTCCAAAACCTCCTCACAAGGATGACATAGAATTTGAGAATTCAAAACCATTAGTTTGTGAGGCAAATCAATAGATTTAGTCAGATATATAAATAAATTGTGAGGAAGGATGATCTCAATGTAGTAAAAGGGGAAATAGATTTTATAAAGAATCAACTATCTACTTTGAGTGATTAGTTTACCACGTTTTTGGCTCATCCTCTACAAATTAATCCTCCACTACTCCAATTGAGTTCTCCCAATTCAAACAAACATAACTCTAAGATTATTTTGAATCATGTGCTTTAAAATGTGGAAGTTAGCAAGTTTTATGGTAATGATCCATTCACTTGGATCAATAAAATCAAAAATTTATTTTTTTTACATTAGACTCCATGTGTGCAATAGGTGATCATGACATCTCTCTATCTAGAATCTAATAAATTCATTTGGTATAGGTGGTTGTGCTCAAATTAAAAAAAAGTGATTCTATTACCTAGTTAGTTTGTATTGAGGAGATACATACCCAATATCACAACATCTCAAAAACTACTTTAGTCAACTAGTAAAGTTGTGAAAAATAAATATTGTTAAGGATTATATTCAACAGTTTTAGAATTTATGAGAATAACATGACTGACATGTTCTTGTGGGTGATCAAGTATAACATCCAACTTGAGGTTTGTATGTTTAACCCATCATCTATTTCTGAAGCCATATCATTGGTGCACCAAGTAGAGGAAAAATAATTTGTAAAAACAAGGAATTTCACTCATGGTCACAAACACAATTTAACATCACCATCAT
Organism: Torreya grandis; assembly: GCA_037957365.1. Classification (NCBI taxonomy): domain Eukaryota; kingdom Viridiplantae; phylum Streptophyta; class Pinopsida; order Cupressales; family Taxaceae; genus Torreya; species Torreya grandis. Next base: position 860,444 of record JARHVA010003217.1, on the reverse strand, counting down.
TTCCACAAACTATAAGATTGACACCTCAACAAATTAAAGAGAAGTGTACTAAATGATTATGGTTTAGTTGTGACAACAAGTGGAATAAAAGACAAAAATATGCCAAAAATAAGTTTTTATACATTGAAGGAGCCATTGAAGATGAAGGATATGATGAGGCCTTAGGGTAGGGTATGGAAGATATATAGGAGGAATTTTAATATTCTCACCCTATTATCTATTTTCATTCCATTTTAGATATATTTACTCAAACTCTTAAGGTGGTAGGATTACTCAAGAAACATAAGGTGGTAATGTGGATTGACATAATAAGTACACATAATTTCATCAATATTGAGTTGTCTACTCATTTGAACTATTTTATTTATCCATATCCATAAACTAAAGCCATGATTGTAAATGGTGACATAGTCATTTTTTCTATAAAATTCCATAGTATTAATATTTCCATGGGGGACTACCTGCTTAATTACCCTATGTTATTTACTCTCATGGTTGGGGATGAATTTATTTTAGGATTAAAATGTCTCACAACTTTGGGAACTATAGAGATGAATTTCTATGAACTATTAATGCAATTTCAATCTTAATGTAGTACATTTGAACTACAAGGATTATGAGAAAAGTTTCCCTAATTTTTTAGTTCACATGAAATGATGAATATTCTAAAAATGGGGGTTGAATGATTTGTAGAATGATTTTTTTACATAGAAGTTCTTCCAAAAAAATGTGTCTACTCATCATGATTTACATTTATCATACTAACCACCTAATAGTTTTTGAAACAATTCTAAAATATCTACCACTAAGAAAATAATATGATCATGCCATCAAATTGATTATAAATAGTACACCACTGAACATCAAACCATATAGGTATCTAAATTCCCAAAAAAGTGAAATTGAAATAAATATTAAAGAGATGTTAGAGGTATGTATTATCCAACATAGCCAAATTGAATATTCATCCCTAGTGGTCATGGTGAAATAGAAGGATGACACTTTGAGGATGTGCCTCAACTACATAGAACTTAATAAATACACCATCAAAGATAAATTCCCTATACTAGTAATTGATAATTTTTTAGTTGAATTACAAGGTATTGATTATTTTACCATACTAGATCTTTGTTTTGGGTATCATCAAATTTAGATAAAATATGAGGATATCCCTAAAAAATATTTCATAACTCATGAAAGTCATTATGATTTTATGGTCATGTCTTTTTGTCTCACAAGTGCACCATCTACATTTCATAGTTTTATTAATACTATTTTAGGCCTTCTTTAAGGAAATTTGTGTTGGTGTTTTTTTATGACATAATCTATAAAAAAAAGTTGGGAATAATGTTTGAAGCCTATGAAATAGGTACTGTTAGTTTTATAACAACATCAAATTTATATAAAACCTTCCAAATGTTCTTTTGTATTCCATGAGGTGGATTACTTGGGTCATATTATTTCACATGAAGGATTCAATGTTGACCCTATGAAAATCCAAGAAATGATGAAGTGGAAAGTTCCAAAGACCCTCAATAACCTTCATGGATTTTTGGGGATAACATGTTACTATCACATATTTATAAAAACTTATGGAAAAATAATAGCTCCACTCATAGCCTTGTTGAATAAAAATTCCCTCCATTTGACTAAACCAACTACCAAGGCATTTGAGAAGATAAAAGAGGTTATGTGTACCACACTAGTTTTGGTGACCCCTAATTTTTCTGAAATATTTGTTTCTAAATGTAATGTATTAGGCTATGTCATGGGGGAAGTACTCATGAAATGATTAAGACCCATTGCATTTAGTATTTTTGAACTCAAGGGAAAAAACAAACTCAAGCCAATCTATGAAAAATAAGTGATTTTTATTCTTCATGCAGTCAAGCAATGGATACCTTATAGGATGGGCATAAACATTCATGTAAAGACACATCATGATAGTCGATAATACTTTTTGGAATAATGATTATCATTAGAAAATTAGTGAAAATGAATGAATAAAATTTTGGGATATAAATTTTAAATAGTCTATAATAAAGGAAAATATAATGTGGTATTAGATGCACTTTCAAAGAGGTATGAATTAGTTGAGGCATTGTTATGTGTAATGACCATTTAGAAAATATATTGGTTATAAGAAGCAAGATTAGAATGGGATAATGACAAGGATATACGAGTCTTGATTCATAATATTCATCATGGTTAGAGTGTTTCTAACAAGTTTGAGTGGAAATGGAACATATTAAGGTATAAATATAGATCATACCTATGTAAGATTTTTTTCCGTAAACACAAGATCATTCAGAAGCTTCATGCATATCTAATAGGGTGGAATTCAATATTTTTGAATACATATCATCAAATTAAGAAAGATTTATTTTTAGAAGGACTCAATGGGATATACATAAATTTATGGTAGAATGAATCATTTTTTAATAAAACAAAGGAGAAAAAAGTAAGACACCAAGTCTTCTACAAACATTATCTATCCCTAGTCAATGGTGGGAGGAGGTTTCTATGGATTTCATTATAGGCTTACCGAGGTCTGAAGGTAAAAATTTCATCATGGTATTTGTGGATAGGCTCAAAAATTATTCTCATTTTTTTCCTTATCATATCCATTTATATCTAGTATATTAGCTACTACTTTTCTCAATATAGTTCAAAAGTTTCATGTTATCCCCAAAATCATTGTAAGTGATCATGATCTTATCTACACTAGTAAATTTTGGATTTAGATATTTTCATGTTTGGGTACTAAGTTGGATCATGCTCATCTTATCATACTCAATATTTTGGGCAAATAGTTGTTGTCAAAAAATGCCTAGAATGGTATCTCAGTTGTTTTGCATCATATAAATAAGGAAGTTGGGTTCATTGTCTTCCACTAATAGAATGGTGATACAACACTTCTTTCCATACATATTTTAAAATGTATCCTTTTGTGTAAATTTATTTCTACCATCCCCCATCCAACACTTCATATTTTAAGGTGAAGCCTAATATTCAATCTATTTAGAAACACATTCAACATCAACATGAGGTACATGCTATTTTAAAGGAGAATTTAGAAATGGCATAGAATATAATGAAGAATTAATATTATTATCACTGTAGTAAGAGGCATTTTGATATCAATGATTGGGTATTTTTGCACTTTCAACCATATAAGTAGATGTCTTTGAAGAAATATAAAATTATTAGTGTGGCATACAAGTTGGAGCTATCCAATACACTCACATGAATCATGTATCTTTCTTGAATAAGTTCATTGGATAAATATTTTATACCTAGACTAAGTTGCCTAAACTTGATGAAGAAGGTCGAGTCATTATAGAACTTGAGGAGATACCTCACACATGCAAAAATGGATACAAATAATAGAGCTTGATTATTTCAAGTGTAAGAGTTTGAATCATGAATATGTAACATGGGAGGATGAATCTTTCATGGATCAACACAAAAATTTGATTGAACATTGAGGGAAATGTTTTTTAAACTAGAGAGGCATGATATTTCCTTAACCTATAGTGTGTATAGGGATATGTATGGCTTACTTGTGGCTTATAGACCTTTCATATTATCTTATTGAATTTATCTATGTTATTAATATGATCAACCTATGGAATAACCATGGATAAGTAGATTATATATAAGAGGTAGTGGTTAGTATTTTATCATCATATTTTGAATTCCTCTCTCATTGAATTTTTGTGGAGGTTTCCACTTCAAATCAACTCAGACATAATTATCAATTATTATGGTCTTTTATCAATTATTATCATGGATCCAATTATTATGATCTTAATAATATGATATAATATTTCATTATTACAAAACACCTAAGTAATTTTCATAACAATATACTTGTATTTATGGGATCCAAGCTTCCCTATAAATTCATTGGAGAATGGGATGATTGTGCCTCCAAGGATATTATATTATTTAAACGATAGGTTGAGAAGATAGATTCCTAAACCCTTAATGAATATGAATAAGTGATTAGAAAGTTGAGTGACCAAAATCTCAACCACACTACTCTTTATAATTTTTTGAGAATGGAACCCAAAACATGTTACAATAAAAAATTTAGATCCCCAATTAGGCTCATATAAATAGTTTATATGTCTTAATCAACCATTATATATGGATTTTATATTCAATGTGTTTTAACCTATGTATATCTAAGTATATAGAATACCATAATCTATCACTCAATTTGTCACATCTCATTATCTATGAATTTCAAGTCATATAACCCATTTCATAATATCATAATATATGTCAACTATCATTCATAATACTATATAATTTCTCACATATGCCTCAAAAATTCCCCTATAATTTATGTCAATCATGTTTCAATATTTTTAAATTTTAATTAATATATTCCCACTTGAATATTTTTTTGACAATCTAGATTAATCTTATGCCAATATGTGTCATCTAAATCATGTACTCTGACCCTAAAATCTAAATTATCTATGTATGAAGGCTTGAATATCTATTATAATCCCATTGTGTATGCACCCATTTTTTAGGTGAGGGATATATCTCTTGAATCACTAATCTTATAAAAAAAGAGTTATATGCATCATGATATATAAAGAGATGTAAACATGTAAATCATTCACTAACATGATTATATTATGTCATCATATAAATATTAGATTGTCAAATAATATATTATACATGTATCCTAGAGTATACAAGTATCATTTAAAGTAGATATATTAATAAGTAACTTGGTAATAGTTATCATAGTAATGATCATAGAATCACTAAGTAATAATCCACAAAAAAATATGCATGATATGAATCATGTCATTTCACACAATTATAAAAATTCATGATATGAATGACAACACCACAATCTCAACATAAAATCATATATGTATACATTCATAGTCACACACAACGTCATGGACATGACACACACATTCAATAATATAAACATGAATGATAACACTCAATGTCACATAGAGTAAGATTCACACATAAAAAAATAAATACAAGGAGAATTAGGGTTAGACATATAACAATCAATGTCAAACAAAGTAAGATTCATAATATAAAAATAAATTTCATGTATATTAAGAGATACACATATAAAAATCAATGTCATGTAGACTAGGAGTCACACATCAAATAATTAATGTCAGGAAAAGTTATATTCATATGTAGAACAATAAATTTCACATATGTTAAGAGTCATAAATAGAAAAATAAACTCTAATTTTATATATATAAATGAATTTTTTTAGTATATGTAATTCTTAGTGGAATACAAAGGCAAAAGCACATGCAAGCTACTAAAAAAACTTCATGAATAATATACTCATAAGGGCTATCTCAAGTAAGGAAGTAATCAAATTTTATATCTAGTACCTTACCAAGATGAAAAATATCCTTCTTTGGATTGGATGTTTCTTAAAGGATGTAGTTACAAAGGCATGCACAAAGTGTGTGGGAAATCTGGTGGCACCTCCGCTTGCATAATTGATGATTTCTATGATGGACTATTATGATGATTAAATATTTGTGTGAAGATTTAGTATTACTTCATTTTCACTTGAAATTTTATGTATAATGAAAGGAGGTCCTTCCATTTATGTATTTTCAAGATAAATTATGATTGTTGATCTTAGATGGATATTAAGGGTGGAGAATCAGTCCTACAATAGAAGATGAAAATTTAATGTTATGACATGGAGTGCATAAGATGAGTAATTTTCTTGGGATTTAGTGTGATTTGAATAGGGATTTATATTTTACCTTGATTTCACACCTTCCATTTTGAATTATATTTTCTTTGGAATAGGGTGCAAGTTTAGTATTTTTAATTTCCATGTGGGTGGATGATGTGGGATATTATGATTTTTGATTTGTAAAAATAGGGAAATACAAATTCTGTGAATTTTCCCATTAGGAAGATACTAATTACCTAGACAAATTAAATTTTCTAATTAAATGTCATTATGAATGATGTTATCACCTTTGTAATGTTCCCTATTGATTCATCATTCAATTTAATTAAACTAGGGTGATATTACCCAAGTAACTAATTGATTCAAAATAGTGTTGTTAATTTTTATGTCATGATATGGTGTTAAATATTATTTAAGATTGAATTATCATGATTTAGGATAAAACTACTAGTTATCTAGACAATTTTGAACAACTAAAAGATTTGGGCTTCAATCATTTATTGTTATAAGAAACTGTTTCAATGATTAGTGATGGATTAGAAGTGGAAGAAATGAAATGTCTAAATTTTTCCCCTATTTTAAAGGGCATTGTGAGACAATAATGAATCCAAGGATATTAAAATAATGAGAAAAATAAAAAAATGGCTTGTGAATATGCCTTTAGTGATGTGATAATGATTATAGTGATGTGATAATATTTGGTGATTCTTGGAAAGAACCAATAAAAATAGACTCACAAGGTTTCCCTAAATGAAAATGATGTGCCCATGATACTTTAGATACTAGATGGAAAATAAAATTTTAAGGATCGGCCTCTCAAAAGGAAGGAAACAAAGTAAAACATGATATAATAGGTCAAGAAATGGAGAAAAGAGGTGAAAATGGGAGGAAAAAATGAGAAAGGAGAAAAAAATAAGCCTCTGAGAATAAAAATGGATGCACTAAGGGGTGCAAAAAATTTAAATAGGGATATAAATAAACCCTTTGGGGTGAAAATATTTCATTTTCACCCTCCTCCATTTTAAATCCTGAGATTTGGATTTTTGTGTGAGACTTGTATCTATCATGGACCATATTCTAGTGCATAAATGTATTAGGGCATACACAAAAGAGTATTCATGACCACAAAGGAGTAGATCACCAATAACTGATAATAAATTTTGAAAATTTTAGCATTTAGTAACATTTATGATATGTCAAAGTAGAACATGTGGTGATTTTTTCATGAATAGCTTTTCTACGATAGAATCACACATGATAGTGGTGAGATAATAGCCAAAAATGGTAGAATGGTGAGAAAAATGACAAATTATGTAAAACAATGAAATTACAGGATATGGTGCAAAAATCACTAGATGTGTGTCGATATCACCAAAATGGAAATATCATAATATGTGTGCCAAGATCACCGAAATACTAAAACATTTTTTCAAATTATGGAAACATTTTTCAAATGCCAATAATGTGTTTAGGTTGGTGAGAATGCCATAAAAATGATATTGTGGTGAAATCACCTATAAAATGGCAAAAGTGCCTTGTGGAATAGTGAAATGTGCTAAATAATGGATAAATCTCCAAATATGATTACCATGACTAAATCACCTTTAGATTGGTGAAATCACCTTGCATAGTGTTAAAATCATGCTATAAAATGGTGAATCACTAGAGAGGATGACTTAGATGGCTTGAATTGAGATTTTTTTTAAGTTGATGCTTTATTTTTATTGCTTTATATTTTTAGACTAATGTTTGTAATGAAAATATGATACTTAGGTGGTTGAAAATAATAGAAAATTATTAATTATGCTAACATGTCTTGATTGAAGGAATGTGTGTATGCCATAATAGTATGGGAACATCATTCACATGTGTTGAGAGGGCCACAGATATGGATATATTTGGTTGGGGGGTAATATTTAATGTGGCTCAAATTCTTGTAATCTGATTAGAATCAGTCACTACTCATTATATTAGTTGAGTGGTGGTATTCAAATATTATTATCTTCTAGCTACTTATTGCGGAGGTTATTGTGACATTGGAGGTTGTCTAAAAGATCCTACATGTTTTAATTTTTGTTCAATCCTTACAAAGGTAGGTGGAGGGATGAGTGGATATGTTTGAGACCCTAATCAAGATTAAAGATGTTATTTTAAGGGATCGGCTAGAATGTAGGTGAAGAAATCATAATACCACAATGAGCTAGGACCAAAAATTTCACATATAATTTATAACTCCATATGATTGTATGTTAGCATGATGAGTTGTTCAATTAGGAACTAATATTATTGGACATTAGAAGGACATTTATAAAAGTAATCCAATAATTTACATGGTGTCAGCTGATCTATTATTATCTTGCAGTACCTAATCTAATTGTATATGCTTGAAGTACCACTCGATATTATTTCCCATTCTTTTATAAGGTGTGATATTATCTTCCTTTAGTTTATATTGATTATTAATTTTATTAATAATTAGTTTATAATCTCCATATAAGGCTAATTGTTGGATGTTCCATTAGATTTTAAGGTGAATTCCTACAATGAAATACTCATATTCTATTATGTTGTTGGTACATGAAAATCTAATGTGAAATGACTTAGTGATGAGATATTCATATGGGTGATGAAAAATATGCATGATCTTGAGTTTTGGGATGTGAAGGAACCATCAAAGTAGAACTTCCACTATCATGATTCATCAAAGGGTCAAAATGGAATTGTCAAGAAAACCAATGTTTAATGATCATGTGTATAATAATGGAGCATCAGCTAATTTATCAAAAAATACATGTCCCTTAATATCCTTTTGATTTACATTTTTAATATCAAACTTACTTAGTAGTATAACCCATTTTATCATGCAATTTTTTAGAGCTAATTTCAATAAGAGATATTTTAATAGATCAACTTTAGGAATGATGATAGTCTTGTTATTGAGCATTTAACATTGAAAGTTTTGATACGTAAATCCCACTTCTAAATAGGCCTTCTCAATGAATGAATAGTTACTCTCATATTCTACCAATGTTATACTCATATAGTATACAACATGTTCATTTCCTTAGTCATCATTTTAGGCCAAAATTACCCTTGATTTACATTTTTAATATCAAACTTACTTAGTAGTATAACCCATTTTATCATGCAATTTTTTAGAGCTAATTTCAATAAGAGATATTTTAATAGATCAACTTTAGGAATGATGATAGTTTTGTTATTGAGAATTTAACATTGCAAGTATTGATATGTAAATCCCACTTCTAAATAGGCCTTCTCAATGAATGAATAGTTACTCTCATATGCTGCCAATGTTATACTCATATAGTATACAACATGTTCATTTCCTTAGTCATCATGTTAGGCCAAAATTACCCATAAGGCATGTTGGGTTACGAAAATATAATGTAACAAATGTCTCCCTAGCATTAGAGGGGCTAGTACTGATGAATTAGCCAAATATTTATTTAGTTGTTCAAATTCATCCTAAAAATATTATTCCACTGAAAGGTGGTTCTATTTTTCAAGCGGTGTGTGAAGGGATGTAAACAACCAACTAGTTGCGAAATGAACTTATGAATAGCCTGAATCTTTCCTTTTGAACTATGTAGTTATTTTAGATTTGATGATGGATGCATTTCTATTATGGTCTTAACCTTGGTTGGATCTACTTTGATACCTCAATGAGAAACAAATTAAGCTCAATAATTTTTTGTATGTAACATAAAACACACGTTTTTGGGATTAATGCATACCTTGTACTCTCTAAGTCATTCAAAAATTCTTTGTAAAGATGTTAGATGCCTTGAATTTGTTTTGGATTTTCCCAAAATGTCATATAAATAATCCTCTATAATGGAATACATGATGTCAATGAAAATGACTTTCATTTCTTACTGGTAAGTATCACCTACATTTTTTAGGCCAAAAATCATGACCTCATAACAAAACATCCCCCATGTAGGTGTGACAATTTTCTTGCGTTGGTATTCATGTGTTAATTTAATTTAGATATGTCTATAAAATCCATCCATAAGAGATATCATTTCATACCCTATTGTATAATCAATGATCAGATCAATATTTGGTAATGGGAAATCATCTTTATGAAAATCTTTCTTGATATCACAAAAGTCTATACATAGGTTAAATTTGCTTAGATTATTACTAGCAGGGACTATGCTATAAATACACTCAAAATAATCAATGGACTTTATGAACCCATATTCCAAGATTTTCTATAGTTATTTCTTTACCAATACTAATATACATGGATGCATTTTACAAAATTTCTATTTGATGGGATTTGCATCAAGATGCACTACAAGATGATGAATGGCAAAATAAGGGTTTAGTCTATGCATGCTTGCATAAGACCATGCAAAGATGTTAATAAATTATTTAATTAGAGAAATGATGAAATCCCACTCCTCTATAAGAAATGCTCCAATCTTGATAATTTATGGATTTTATTTATTACCAACATTGATATCAATGGTGTCCTCCAAAATTAATGTGAAACCTTCTTCTAAGAATGTAGATACTAAAAGATTAACTTTCTTCATTTGAATGTCACTAGTAGCATTATATTTAGTATCTATGGTAGTTAAGATAGTTAATTATTCATTTCTTTAATTGAGACATAGATCTCATTAATTATAGTCATAAAAGCCATATTGAAATAACTTTCTTTGAATAATTCTTCTTTCATAACCTTTTTGAATTGTTCTTTCACTTCATCAATGGTATGCAAGGTGATTGCATATTCTTCAAATAGGTCATAATGAATCTCATCTAGGTTAGAATATATCATATTCTACTTTTCCTTTGAAATATTATTATAATCTTTTAATTATTTTATTGTTTGGTTTATAACCTCAATATTTTGGAGGATAAACTATTACCATTTGCAAGAAGTCTCATATTCTAATTTATCAAAGATCTTAGATTTTACCATTACATCTATATCAATTTTAATGAATGACTTATTTTTAAATCATTGAGAGTAAATTCATCACCTCCTTGATGTGTTTCATTCCATTTTTCAACACTTTATCTACCTAAGCCTCAAAATTCTTGCCATATGAATTATATTTGTTAATTGTGGAATTGACTTGTTCGATTATACCTAGTACTTAAGAAAGAGTATCAACTTGAGGTGTTATGATAATGTCAACAGTATTGAAAAATTAGTTGGTATACCCCACCAACTATTTTATCTGATATTAGAGTTATTCTTTGGTGAGCTCATCTTGTGCTGATATTTTGATTATTCTCCTAGTAGTCTCCCTCAAGTTATGAATACCACTTTCCTTGGTTACTTCTCTGAGTGATATTCTCTTGAGAGTATAGTCGCATTCATCTCTAAGACATCTTTTTCTACATTAGGTTCTAAAATTTCAAAAAATTGAGCACCAAAAGGCTTTGAAACCAAATTTGGAAGTATTTTTAGCCTTCTTATGAAGAAGAGTCTTGAGTAGATTAGATACTACATTGAAGTCATAGAGATATGATTCCACCACCCTCTTTATTTTTTTTAGCATTGGCTACTTCCATTGGAATGAAATAGTACTAAAAGGATTCACTTGGGTTCTAATTGGAAGAGGTGTGGGTTATTTTAGAGGAGTAAATTCTAGGAGGGGATGAATACTTATAGAAACCAAATGTGATGAAGTAAGGGCCATGTCAACTTATTTTGAGGGTGAATATTACATTGAACTAGTGATAAAAATGGAGGGTTTACTAAGAGGGTAGGATAGGGTTACATCATTACAATATTATTCAGCACTTTTTTCAAACCAATTATAGGACATTCTTAAAAAAAAATTCCTATCTATTTCCTTTATTCAGGATCTTCATCATCACCATATTTAAAACTTGAAGAGATAAGTGTCTCAGTTATGCTAGCAATTCTCTTCTTTAGAGTTAGTGCAAGAGATTTTTTGGGAGGAGCTAAAATTTTTCTCTTTTTGTAACTACCTGCTCCAGTCACTTCATCCAACTTCTTATCAAAGCATTTCCATGTTATTTCCCATACTCTTTGGGTCTACCATGCACATTTACTAGCTCCCTCACTGACCAATTTATGGTAGGTAAGGGGGTAGATGCAACCCTATTAGTTTATTCAAGATCTATAATTTTTTTAAGATCATTAACCATGACACACAGAACCCATTCTTATATGAATGCTTTTATTTAATCTATAAATCTAGTCTCTTTAGAATAACTTTTACCCATATGCACAATCTACCTAGTAGTCCTCTAAGTGAGGCACATGTACTTAGGTCAAACTGATACCAAGGTATGATTTTATGTAACTCTTTGTGTCCAAAAAATATCTATTGACATATGATCAAAGAGTGAATTGGGAGATGGCTGACTCAATATCTTGAGCATTGATTATTATCTTTCATGTGAAGTGTCCCACTAAAATAGGGAAAGAAACACCCAAGATGTGTCTATCCCTACAATGTTTGTTTACTACATCCAAATGTCTACATATCTCTATTAATATTATCTTGTTATTGGCTAGTCATAGGAGTCTCAATAGGTAGACTTTAAAACAACCAAATTAGATGTAGGTGAATTTTAAATATTGAAGCTAGAAGTTGTCATATTGGTTAATCAATGTGGTTGCTTCATCTGAAATATTTATACTCCAATATTCATCTAAAATTTACACTGCCCCCATGGTGAATGTATCATTCAAGCTAGTGAGATGTTTATTAATTTCTTCTAAGGTTATATGGGGAAAAAATTCATAGTGGTAAGAGTGCTACTCACATGTTATGAGAGTCATGGGTTAAACATTTGAGAAGCCAAAGAATATATGAGATAATAAGATATAAGGAATTATTTATTTGATTACATGTTTAGTATTTGATGGTGTAGGGAGTCACTAATCATCTCTCCCCAATTGATAAATTAATTATCATATAAGATAATGTTCATTATCATGAACATCCATGGGTGTAAACTCTTGGTGTCTTCATTTTCTACCACCTTGTTGAGGAGAGCAATCATGTATTAGATCTCCTCATGAGAATCTACCCTATATAAAATATTAGGAAACTTTGAGACTCTTTCTCTCTTATGCTTTTGCCATGAATTGTTCATAGCATTGGAGAACTTATTTGTATCTTTATCCTAGTATTTATGTCCCTTGATGATGATCATGATGAAAGTGTCTTTATGAACTAGAATTCTTATTATCATTCTCATTTTTATGTCATCAAATTTTTTCATGAGACATCCAATACTTTATTTTATCTCATGAGTTGATGGATCATAGTGCTTCATGTAGGGTAACACTAAGTAAAAACATTAGACTAAAGTTTGGAAACCTACAGCTTGAGGAAGCCCACCTCCACAAAGTGAGTATTCAATGTCCTTGAATTTTCTAGATTTATCATACATTGAACTTCCTCCACATCCACATGGCCAATTATTGATTCACTGATATTAGGGATGTCACTATCTAGTAATAATAATGGCTCATACCCTATATATTTCAACTTCATCTTGGTTAGTCCCAATTATGCAAAAGTAGTTTCACATGTGAGGACAAGGATTTTGGGTAAATTCAAGGGTAAAAAATGATTAATTGGTGGGAATGAGTGAGAAGTAGTGATCATATGGAAAAATCCTAAAATTAGTGAAATAATACTATAATAGCTCATAGAATAGGGTAAACTACTAACATGGTATTGTAAACTTTCTAAAAATTGCAAGAAAAAGTTGGTAGGGCTTCACCATTAGGGAGAGAATAGGGGTAAAATTTAATATTAGAGTGAAATGACAAATAAAAATGAATGTAAATGAAGCCTAATATCTTATTTAAATGCCTCAATATGTTTTAGTGCATAAGGGATTACCATTAGGGGCCTTTCATGTATGCTTAGGAGGGTCATCAAGTCATCTTTGGTGCCTCCATCAATATATGGATGTGAATGTAGATGGGTTATGTGTTCACATTCTCATAGATTCATGAGGGATGTTGACCATTGAGATATCCTTGGTGCCTCCATCAATGTGTAGGCATGAACATGGAAGGGCTCTATGTTTATAGGTGCCAATGGCCATTGAGCTATCTTTGGTGCCTTCATCGATGTTTGGGCATGAATGCAAAAAGGTATGCATGAAATGAGGGGTGACTCATAGAATCCATTTTTATAACTTGAATATTAACTTGTATTTCATGTGGCAATGTGGATAGGGGTCTGGTCAAACTAGTGCAAAGTGCTTTCTTCATATTTTTACTTAGATAAATTTTGTCATTTTTTTCAATCTTCTCAAATATTCATTTTCTTACTTGGTTCTTCCACATGAATATTAAGATTATATTTTGACTTATAAGTAAAATTACCATTGATAATTTTAGGAACAACAACTATCTTAATATGGGGATGTGAATTTGTAAGAGGGAACAAACTAAACTTCCATAATCTTATGGTTTTGTAGGCTAATGTTTTATCTATTTGTCAAAGGAGTCAAAATAAAATATAAGGAAATAGGAAATATGAAAATAAGAAACACACAACTGAAGGGAAACACAAAAATAAAGAGTAACACACAACTAAATGGAAACACAGATCTGAAGGGAAATGGTAGGGTACATCCTACCCTCATTCTTTATATAAATTTAGATACTATCCATTGTATGGGAGTGAGAGGTGTGTACCATATCTGTAGACTAAATAATACATTTTTTCACCACATAAAATTCAAATTTTAAATGGTCCTATCCATAAGGAGTCAAATTTTCCATGACTTCCTCTTGGTTCTCTCCTTTTATCCTAGTGAAGGACTATGTCACTAATTTGGAAATCATGTTATCAAGCTTTTTGATAAAACAATTCCTTGAAATTATCCTAATGAGATGAAATTCTATCAATAACAATGACTCATTCATATTCTATATTTTTTATAAACATGACTCTCCTATCGATAACATATTTGAATTGTTCATCTTTAATATCTTGTACTAGCTCTAGATTTAGTAATTCTAAATAAATAGGAATCATAACATCCCTTCCATAGATTAGATAGAATGGAGAAAATTTTATTTATTCTAAATGTGATTTTATTGACCCATATTTCATCATATAAATTCTTATGATAACTCCTATGATTTTTGTCAACTAATTTGCAGATGATGGTAGTTCTAATTTTTGTAATTGGATTCTACCTAGCCATTATAATGGGCATAGTAGTCTGAATAATATGCAACATATATACAAAAAAAAAAATTATCAATAGATGAGAATTTATAATAATTATTCATCATGATCCTATGATGAACACCAAATATGGCCAAAATATTCTCTTTTATGAAGTTACACACAACTTCAGAAGTAGCAAATCTCACTAGAATGGCTTCCACCCACTTTATGAAGTAGTTAGTGGTTATTAATACATGGTTATTCCAAACACTAGAGTGAGGGTTTAGATTCCTAATAAATTATAAACCCTATTAATGAAAAGTTCCGTGATGACCATAGGTAGAAGAGGAAATGTTGTGAGTTTAAGCTAGCCAAAAAATTATGGACAAGTTTCATATTTAGAAACCCATGCTTGTTCATCTTGAATAATGTGGGATGATAGTAGTGAGATTTCAATATTTTAAATGTTGTGACTTAAAATGAGAAATGTCCTCCATAATTTTTATCATGAAATTCTCCCATGATTTTCTTCTATTGTTCTTTGTTTACATACCTTAGGAAGGTGCCATCCAAATACTTCTTAAACAAGGTATTATCCCAAATCATGTACCTAGTGTCATGAATATTGAGAGTTTATATTTTATTAAGATTTATATGAGTCAAACATTTTGCATATGAGAGGCATTATGCAAAATTAGAATTCCATTCATCAAGAGAATCGATGAAGATCACTAGCAATAACTCTTCCTTTTATTCTATCTAAGAATTAGCAATTTTAACAATCAATTGGGAAAGGCCTTGTCCTATTACCAACTTCACAAACTTGGTCTCAAAATCATAATTTTGTACCTTATAAATCTAGATGCCTCTTTTTATCCAATTTCTTACTGGGTGAGGATTGATTTCACTACCAAATATAGGACCATTATGATAGTATGAGTATTCAAGATATAAAATTTGAAATTATTTCCTGCTTTAACCATGACATATGCATGTTTGAATACTAGTGAATTCTTTAACTCTTGATAATTTAGTCCACAACTCATGAATTCAATGGGGGATTTAATACCCTCTTCATTTTTCTACACCAAAATACAAGATATGGTGTATTTAAGGGAGTAGTAATATGCAATGAAGTCCTAAAAATGTAGGTAGGTTAAGACTGTTAGTTTGGTAGTTAATTCCTTGATCTCATTGAATGATTTATTCCCATAATAATTTCATTTTAATGATTTATTTCCACTCATAATCTATATAATATGCATGGTGATTTTATCAAATTTTGTAATGAACTTTATAATAAAATTGACTTTGCTAAAAAAGAGTTAGTTCTAGGTTTCTTGGTTGGTAGGGATAGTTTTTGGATGGCTTTCACTCTTTTTGGATTGATATTAGTACCTTATTTATAAACTATGTGACTTAAGAGTTTACCTTCAGTCACTGAAAAGCTAGAATTTTTATGATTCAAAGAGATACCATGATAATCACACCTTTCAAAAACCAATTTCAAATGTTCAAAATGGTCTTTTCTTCTTGGAAAAGATAGTGAGATCATCCAGGTAAATCATGATGATTATATTCTTCATCATTGAAGGCTAAATCCATCACTCTTTAAAATGTTTCCATACATTGATAAAGTTGAAAACCATCATTCTATAGTCAAAATTTCTCTATGAGGTGATGAAAGCCATTTTCAACTGATATTATGTAGCTACTTATATTTGATTATACCCTAAGAATTCATTTAGAATAGACATCACTTCAGATCCTATGATAGCCTGCAAGATTTGGTCCATGATTGTCAAGGGGTACTTATCCTCAAGTGAAGCTTAATTGGGATTAACTAAATCCACATAGATCCTAACTTCCCCATTCTTATTTTAAATAGGCACAATCTTGGCTATCCAAGTTGAATATTGAATAGGTAAGATAATCCTAACATCTAACATATTATTGATCCCTTTTTAGATAGTGCCACCAAATTTTAAATTATACTCCCTCAATTTCTTCCTAAATGGATTGACACCAAGTTTTAGTGGAATGTTATGTTGCATTATTTTTATTCTTAAATACTTTAATTCAACATAACACTAAGTAAATATGTCTTTGTATAGTTTGAAAATGAAAATTAACCTTGCATGTTGTTCTTTATAATAATATTTTACAATATTGACATACCTCAACTATTCTTATGTACCAGTATTTATCTTCTCATATTAAGGAGATCCTATAGGATGTCTGTAAATCATTTACTTGATGTACCTGTCATGATTTTCAAACATCTCTTTAAAATAAACTATACCTTTTGGAATATTGTTCCCTTTAAACTATATGATCTTATTATCAATTTTATTATCTTTTACATTGGATGTTTGTAAAATTTGTTCATTTTTATTTTCTAGAGTAAAATATTTTGTGTAGGTAGTTGAGCTTCCATCAAAGTGTAGATAATAGTTTTTTATTATGTATCACATTATTAATATACAATTGGAAAAATCAAACCTTGGTTGTTCCTCTTAGTTATACATATGCCTTGCTTCCAAAAGCATTGCATCTAGTCTATCTTATGCCCCTTGGCCTATCTATTAGTTAGACCAACCTTATATTGATAATACAAACATCCCATTTTACCTATAATACTTAAAATATACTTATCTTATACCTCTATAACTTCTAATCTTGTGCCTAATCTCTTGCTCCCTTGACACTAATGTCTAGGACAAATAGTAGAATCGACATTACTATCCTACCCTAACACAAGTGTCCAATGCCCTAAAATCATCAAATTTTCAATTGAAACATATTAAAATGGTTAGCCTAAGTGATTTTTATGCAAGTTTTCTCATGTTAGTATTGGTATAAATATAATATCAACCCTCATTCATTCACCAATTAGTAATCAAACCAAAAGAGCAATCAAGAAACACTCAAGTTACCAAAACCTTTCCTATCTTATTGTATTATGATAATAGTCATAAGAATAGCCTAGATACAAGTTTGAAGTACTAAAGGAGTAGTCATAAGGTCATATTTACCAAGTTACAAACTAGGTCATTGTGTACTTGCTTTACACATTTCATGATTCACACATAAGACATGTAGGGGAGAACTAAATGAGCCTAAGACCATATTCTATAATATTGGCTATATAAGTAGTGTCCTTTGATATATGATTCATTATAGGTCAACTTGACATCATGTGACCACTAACCCATTTTTTCCAAGGTCAATAAAAAGATGGAAAACTAAGGTTTTACCATTTCACTAGGCATAATAATCCATGACTCAAATTTAAATACACCAAAGATAAGGTGAATCCAAACACAAGAACATCTAAGTGGTTACATCCTATTTTAACTGATATTTTTTATATGACACTAGCATCAAAACTAGACACTAGCATCAACACAACCATCCTAGGCTATTACAATTGTCTACAAAACCAGAGGCACTAGATCCAAAATATAATGATTTATCTAAAACCATATTCCTACATATTTTATACCTATACTAGATCCATATCTACATTAGCATCATAACTAACTAAGTACTCTATTTTATGTCATTTCTATATCTAGCATAGTTTTACTTTTCATTAATAACCTTTATTAGTTTAATAAATTTAACATATGGTACATCTGAGTTTAGCACATTAATTGGCATGTTGTAAATATGATATTCACCCTTGTGACCTATCATTTTTATATCTTTAACCCTGTCTACCTAGTTTGGATTGCAAATATAAATTAGGGTTAAAAATTTAGTGAACCTGACCTTTTGAGCATCATTGTTGTATAAACATTCTCTTGTAGATGCTTATTTATTGCCTTGTCTTAATATTTGTGTTTTTTTCTCTTTCATCATGGATAATATTGATTATTTTGACCATAAAACCCTTCAAAAATCCCTTGATGGTACACATATTAATTTTCAATCTGAAATACCTAGGGCTTGTGTTTGTGAAATCATAAAAGATCAACTAACAAACATGATCAAGTTATTACATGAGATTAAAAAACAAAATTAGTCTTTAGAATCAAAGATAATTTTATTGAAAAATTAGATTATTCCATTATAAAAACATAAGTATATTATATTATTTAAGGTACCAAGGAGATAATTTAAAATTCTACCTTAGTCCCTAGCTTCATTACTCCCATGTTTATTAGAGTTCCACCTTATATATCTCCCTCATCCTATTTAGGTTGATATGAGTCTACCTCTACCCAAAGGATATGATTTAAATTCTTATTTTGACAATCACCAAGGCCCTAGGCATGCTATGAATATATGTTTTACCTTGAATCATAAGATCCAAGATCTTATCGAAGACCAAAAGATTAAATATGAGGATCTTCCAAAGGAATTAGCTTCACAATAAATAAATAATTGCACACATCACCAAGATCTAAAAATTACCTTATACATAGGTGGTGTTTATTTTTAGCACAACCATATTTATCCTACACAAACCAAAACCACTTGTAGCATAAATCATTTTCAGCAACTCTATTTTAACTTACAAGATTTAAAAAATAAGGCCACTTCAAAATACTCCTTGGGAAACATAACTATACCAATCAATTGTTGTCCTAAAGTAATTCAAAAATAGGTTTATTTTATGCCTACCGCATTTACATATGCATTTACACTTGAAAATATTCATCTATACCAAATGGAAGTAAAAATTGACCAAAATCAACAAGGCATCTCCTTTTATCATGAAGGTGGATTAATACATATTTCAAATGATAGCATTACATCTTCTATTGCACATGAAAAATGTGAGGATGAGCATGTTGTGTACCTTTTAAACCTATCTAATCATGATACAAACAATGTAAAAGATCCAACTTGAGGTTTTAAGGTTCATAGTAGGGGTATATATCTATGACCATCCATTGGATGGCATCATAGGATGATCTTTCCTCATCATCAAAAATACCAAAAGAATAGAAACATTCAAGAAACCAAAAATGTTTTAGGCACATATATGTTCTATTGTCTCCTTAGCATCTATGTGTTAGTTCCATGTTGAGGTTTAGCATATCATTTACTCATACATACACATATATAGGCATACATAGATACATGATACATTTATGGGTGTTGGGTTTCTCCTCTACTCATATATGATTTGATGATCACTCTAAACTATCATGTTTGAGTTTACATATGTACTTACACATTCCTACTATCCATGATTATATATTATACATGGTACTTAATATGTTATATACTTGAATTTTTTTTGCTAACACAATTGATCCATGGGCCAGTTTGACATGTTTATGTCGGTTTCTTATGATTTTCCTTTACACACTTCCTTGAGTGTTTTACCTTGTTATTGTCTTATTCTTTGAGAATCTGAATATGTTTTGATTTATGTGGCCCCTATGCCTATATTTTCCTTTTTGGAAATTCAAATATGTCATTGCCTTCTTAGACATTTTAATGTCATTTTTTTTGTATGGACATTTGAAGCATGTTCTCCACACCTATTCAATATTTAGCATCTACAGTTTATAATGGGGGAATGTTTTGGAAATATGTCCACCACATTGGTAATTATATTAGTTTTAAATTTATGCATATATATTGGGGTATTTATTTGGAATCATGGCATCCACACTTACACAGCTATCAAAATTGGATAAATCACACAGTTATATGATTATAATACACATTTGTTTTAGAATTATATATATAATACCATTGTTATACATAGTTCATCATGAGAGATATCTAAGGTGCATATGTTATGCAACATCTACCTAATATTTCAAAATCCAAATCAATCTCAAATTCTAAAAATATTGCACATACTAATACCCCTCAGACTCTTATGAACTTTAGTTATCTAATCTATTGTATTAGTTCATTCACATTTTGCTAAGGTTGAGGTGATTAAATCAATTTATCTTTCCATGCTTTTAGTTTAGACATGATCATCCAAATTCACTTGGGTATAAGTATCATTGGGTTTCATGGTTGATCTAATCTCAACTCCCATGTGGTAACTCACTTTTGATCCAAAGTTGGGGGCATGTGCCGTCTCTCTCTCTCTGTCTGTCTCTCTCTCTCTCTCTCTCTCTATATATATATATATATATATATATATATATATATATATATATATATATATATATGCACTTCAAATATTTATGTACATTTATCCTAATATCAATCTTATATCCTTATTGTGATACATATTTTTCAAAAAAAACATATCAATAGGTAAAGTAGTTACATCAACACACAGGTGTACTCTTAAACCTTTTTTTTTTAAATTTCAATCTATTTCAAGTAATTTTGAATTAGATTATATGCATTGATTACACAATGTAACATTATCTTGGTTATAATTAAATCACCGGTAAAGTATTCAAATTCAACTCCAATAAAACACTCAAATTTAACTCAAGCAAAGACAATATTTTCACACACACCCAGGTATTTATTCCTTTCTTTTCAACTAGAAATTTCATTACTAGATTAAAGGGAGAAAAGCAAATGATATTTTATGATTATATATCACCTCGATATTTTAAACTTAGAAAAACCAAAGCTTGGTTGTTTCTCTTAGTCATACACATGCCTTGCTTCCACAAGCCTTGGATCTGCTCTATGTTATGTTCCTTGGCCTATTACTTAGTCTACTAGCCTTATATTGATGACATAGACAACCCATCTTGCCCAAAATTCTTAAAATAAACTTAACTTACACCTCTACAACTTTTGAGCCTATGCCTATTATCTTATTCCTTGGACACTAACGTCTAAGACACATAATAACATTGATGTTACCATCGTAACCCAATGCAAGTGTCTAATGCCATAAATTCATCCAATTTATAAATTAAATGTATTATAATGTTTGGTCTAAGTGATTTAATGTGATTTAACTCTTAATAGTATTGGTATAAATATAATATCAACCCTCATTCATTCACCACCTAACATTCATACTAAAAGCACACTCAATAAGCATTCAAGTTACCAAAAATTTTACTATCCTACCCTATTTTGATATCAGTCAAAAGAATAGCCTAGCTATAGGTCTGAAGTAATAAAGGATAAATCATAAGGTCATATCTTCAATTTACAATCTAGGCCACTATTATACTTGATTTACATATTAAATGATTCACACACAAGACAACACATAATGGATAACTACATGGGTATGAAGCCCTCTTATAGAGTATTGGCTATGTAGGTTGTACCCTTTGATAATGGGTTCATTGTAGGTCATATCAACATCATGTACCCACTAACCCATTTTTCCCCAAGGTCACTTTGAAGATTGAAAGCTAGGGTTTTCCATTTTACAAAGAATAATAGTCCATGAGCTAGATCTGAATGTACTAGATTGAAGTCTAAGCTAAACTTATAAGAATCTAGGTGGTTGCATCATGTTTTATCTGATATTTTATACAAAACACTAACATCTAACCCAAACACTAGAATCCATGTAACCATCCCAGATTGACATAACTATCTAAAGAGCCAACGTACCAGATCTTAAATTTTATGATGATCCAGAACTCTCTTCCTACCTACTTTCTTCATGTACCAGATCTAGTTCTAGATTAGCATCAAAAATAGCTAAGTAATCTCTTTTATGTCATTTATATATCTATCATAGTTGTACTTTCTATTAATAACCTATCTTAGTTTAATAAATTCAGCATATGGTACATCTAATTTTAGCACATTAGTTAGCCTATTAAAGCGTTGATATTCACCCTTATGTCCTATCATTTATATATCCTTGACCCTATATACCCAAGTAGGATTTTAAATTCAAATTAAGATTAAACATAAAGTACAGATTCCTAAAATAATGCTTTTATTCCAAAAAAGTAATTATCTATTCATACTCATTGAATATTTGCCAATGCTCATAGTTATCTAGCACACTAGGGTGACATACCATTTCAATGACATATCAGTCCTTATCAATTTATAGATGAGGAAATAGTAAGGAAATGGATATGTCTAGGACACCAAATTTATATTTTTCTACTCTTGGGACTAAATTAATTGAAAAACCTTGAAAGGCCTTGATACAGTCCTAAACAATATTTATATAATGTTTGATCCTATCATTATTTAACTAATATTGGCCTCATACATGTTGAATGATAAATTACACATCACCTTTCACTTTGAGGTTTTATATGCCCATCTCTTCCACTACTTAAAATCCTAACAATAGTGTTTCATACTTAGGAATTTTATTTGTACACTCAAACTAGAGTTTGTTTGAGAAAGGAAATGATTATTTCTAGGGAGAAATCATAAATATGCCAACACCTAAACTAATCATCAAGTATGTTCCATAAAATTTTAAAATATAGATATCATTGGAGTCATGTTATACCATTTCATGAATTTCAACATATTTTTCATACATCATCATGCAAGTGTTGGGACATGTTTCCTCATATAGGATGTGCACCCTAGGGTCATTTGACTTTTGCACCAAGATCTTGGCTTTCAGCTCTAGAAGTAATCTCTCATTAACTCCCTGTATAGGAATCAATCCTTAAGTCTAATATATATTTTGATTTATCCTCTAAGGTTCCTATAAAAGGACCTTCTTAAAATCATTCCATATATAAGAGGAATATCTACCACCAATATGGTCATTTTGACTCTCATTTGGGAAAATTAGCTAGAGAAACATTCACATCCTTTATCTATCCAATCAAAGGGACTTGTTTTATTTCCATGTTAAAAAAATGACCAAATTCTCTAGTGTAAGTAAATCCCAAGGCATGTGCAACTTTGGCTAGCTTTACAATATTAGAATATCTTAAATCAACTATGCATTTGTTCAACCTAAATCTACCAACAAATAGAGACACATAAAAAGGCTTGGTCCTTTCATTATTTATATTATTAATTGCCACATTGTTTTGTAAATCATAATCATCTATATTGATATGTGCTTCTTGAGAAGGGGCATTATAACTTCCTCCTTTGATGATCTTAATCAATATGTCTAATTATTTAGGGTTGTTTATGAGGTATTTAGTTTTACAAATTTGAACCTTAGTCCTATTCATATGATTTATTATGTCAAAATAAGAATTTGAAGGATATTCATTGGTAGACACATGAGGAAAGTTAGAATTACTAGACCCTTTTGGTTGTTTATCCTTTTATAAATTTAGGAAATGGGTACCTTTATTAAGAATTTTTTTGAGAACAACTATAATTATATGGGCCTTTATTACCTTTTACTTATTAAATTCTTTATTATTTTTATAAGTTTTCATCTTCTCATTTTGAGTTTAGGTGAATACTTCATATGAATGTTTGTTCATATCCTCAACACTTTTATTACAATCATAGACTTTGGGTTAATATTCAAAATAACCCATAGTGAATTCACCATCAAGTTCCTAAATTTCAAGATCAAAGGTGCCCAAAACACCTTCTTTAAGTGGTTCTATAATAGTGAAAATTTTCAGCATTCTATCCATTTCTAGGTAGTTCAAACCATCATGGTCATTGGTGGCATGAAAAATGCATGTATAGTGAATGATAGTAGTAGTTGCTTTAATAGGAAGTTGAGCAGTTGGAGGAGGTAATATAGGATGAACATTGCCATGATATGGTATAAAAGATATCCTGGGTATATCCTTAAATGGATTATTTTGTGATTGAGGAATCTACTTCAAATCTAAGATGTCATTTTCCAAAATTTAAATCAAAGGATTTGTTGAACTGTGCTCTTTTCTTTTGATAGGATCTTTCTTTATTTTCCTAGACATGATCATGTCATCTTCAATTTTTGTAGCTTGAGTTTGCATAGCCACTAATGTTACAAGGTGATTCTTCCATAGGAATAAAATTAATTCAGACTCTTATGCATTCAAAACTAAACATTACTAATATCTATTGTAGGCATTGTAATAGTTAGAATTTTATGTACCAGTTTATTGACTTGGGCTACAAAATATCTCATAGGTACATGATTCTCTTTCTTGATTTGAGACAATTATGCTAATAATGATTTTTCGTCTCTATCTAGTTTAAACCTTTTTTCAAATTTGTCCCTCATTATTTTCCAATCCATAATTGAAAGAGTGGGTACATGATGGAACCATTATTGGTATATTTTTTACAATGTATCCATGAACAACCTAATCAACACATCTTCATTTTTGGAACTAAGAATACTACAATAAGATAAAAAGGATTTTATGTGTTCATTAGGGTGTTGTATACCATCACCAATAAACTTGGGGAAATTCTTTCTTGAACCTTTTGAGATTTCATTTATTTAAGCACCCAAAGATAGTAGGCCTATATGAGCACCCCATGGTACAACAAAAATAATGTTATGAAAATTTATTACTTATAGAATAAATATAATTGGTAGTGACAAAGTTTTTCTTATAATCTATACCTTTTTTATCCATTCATGGGAGAGTCTAAAACTAAACTAGTCTTAAAGGTCAAAGAATAGATCATAATTACCTTTCTTCTTAATAAACCTTGGTACCTTTTCTTAGCCAAGATGTTGTAAATATTTCAAAGAACTCTATGAAATGACCTAATCACTATTGTTCCATCAATAAGTGCAATAATTCTCTAATAAAAATTAGTAGCTCTTTGAAAGTGGGAATTATCCACCATATTGTCTCAAACAAACTATCATAAATTAGAAGAAATATTTTCTTGTGCATCTTAAGTCAAATCAAGGTTTAGTTGGATAGTTGGGTTTTGATTTTTAAGGATAGTTATACAAATTATTATAACTAAAATATTATTTGTTTCACAAAATGTACATAACATGCCTCATGGTGGGTGCCAAAAACTATTGGTGAAATATTTAGTACTTACGACAAATCTGGATTTCACAATAGTATAAGATACAAAAAAAATCTCTTCTATTATGAGGGGAGGTTCCCTTTATTGAAAGTTGTAAAAACTAATCTATAGTAAATACATTATTTACAAGTTGAATTGGTGGCGGGGGGGGGGGGGTGTGGGGGTTGTGGTTGGTGACATTCAACTAGGAAATGAGAAAAGGAGTGAGAGATAAAGTGTAGAGTCATAAGTGAGAGAGAAAATGTAGATTTCATTCAACCACATAATGGAAAAAAATTGAAAGGAAGTAAATTTCTCTAGGATATCAAATGCAATTAGTTCTTGGGATAATGATTTATGCATTAACATAATAAAATTGTACCCATTAAGGAAAACAAACACAAAGTTTTAGTATTTTCGTAGTTCACATGGATAAAAAAGTGAGCACAAAGTTTCCTTATTCTTCCTCTTCAAGATTCACTAGTTTCAGACATAAAAAATCCCATTTAAAATAACCATTTCTTATATTTATAACAAGAGGTTATGGGTTGACCCTTCACATTCAAAATGCCTCTTGACATTCTATTTTTCATTTTATTCTATCTTTTACAATTTTCATTTTTACCAAAATGAAAATATGAATTTATTGAAATAAAATTTAGACAAAAATATAAAATGAAATACATAGACTCCACTAGGGAGCCTTTATTGGTGTAGTGGCTAGTGTTGAATAACTTCATGCAACTAAAGAACTTTTGGCTTGTTCTTTGTCTCAAGCAGCCTTAAATTTTCTCATATTTTTTAATACTTTTGTAACATAATGACCTTTCATTACTAATATGCCTTTACACCATGTAATCCATCTCTTAGAGACAAGTAGCATTGTATTCAAGATCTCTGTTAGTTCATTTAGTTGATTATTAATTTCTTTTATTGAGACATGGATCTTGCTAATTATAGACATAGAAGCAATATTTAATTTTTTTTTTTGAATAACTATTATTTTATAAGTTTTTTTAATTGTTCTTTCACTTCATCAATTGTATGTAAGGTGATTTCATCTTCCTATAACATGTCACAGTAAATCTCATCTAAGTTAGAAGAGATCATATGTTGGTTTTCCTTTGTAATACTATTATGATCCTTTGATTCTTTTATTACCTAGCTTAAAACCTCAAACTTTTGGAATATACATTCATACCATTTTCAAGGAGTCTCATCTTCTAGTTTATCAAAGATCCAAGCTTTGACCATTACATTCGTATCAGTTTCAATTATTTCATGAATGTCTTCCTTTACATTATTCCATATGTTTAGCCTATTGTATGAGCTTTGATAAGTTGATTTATATCAATCACTTATTTGTCAATGATTGAGAATATCTTCATCATTTGCTTAATGTATTTCATTCCACTGGTCAACACTTCATCCATCGAAGCCTCCAAAGTCTTGCCATATAAATTTTATTTATTGATTGTGGTAATTGATTCCTTGATTATACCTAATACTTGAGAAGGAACATCAACTTGAGGTGCCATGGGCATGTCAATAGGATTGATAATGTAGTTGTTGTACCTTGCCAATTGCTTGATCTGATCTTGGATTTATTCTTGGGTGAGCTCATCATGTTCTGATATTTTTATTATTCTCTTAGTTGTCTCCCTCAAGTTATGAATGTTACTTTCCTTGGTTGATTCTCTTAATGATATTCTATTGAGATTATATTCACTCATGTTCATTTGTGAGACATCCTTTTCCACATTAGGTTCTAAAATTTTAATAAATTGAGCACCAAAAGGCTCTAACACCAATTTGGAAGTAGTTTTAGACTTCTTGGGAGGAGTCTTAAGTAGATAAGCTACTACATAAAATTTAAGGAGATCTATTTCGACCACCCTTTTTATTTTGTTGAGCATTGGTTTCATCCATTGGAATGGCATAATACAGAAAGGAGTCATTTAGATTCCAATTAGAGGAGTTGTGGGCTACTTTGGAGGAGTAGCTTCTGAGAGGGGAGGAATACTTAGGGAAATTAAAGGTGATGAATTAAGGGTCACATAAACTTATTTTAAGGTTGTCTATTGTGTTAAAATGGTGATAAGAAGGAAGATATCACCAAGGGGGCAAGAGAGGGATGCATCATTATAGTTTTATTGACCACTTTATTCCTATTAATTATAGGAATTTCTCACTATTTTCTCTTATGTGTTTCCTTTGCTTAGGATATTTAGCATTAGCATATGGCATAACTTGCAATGATAAGTGTCTTAGTTATGCCAATAGTGCTCTTATTTGAAGTTGGTACAGGAGCTTGTTTTGGAGGAGATGAAGTTTTTCACTTCCTAGAACTACCTACTCCAATAACTTCAATGAAATTATTATAGAACCATTTATTTTTTATGGCCCATAATCTCTAGGTCTACCCATTCACATACACTATCTCCCTCACTGACTAATTTATGGTAGTCAAGGGTTAGATGTAACCCTATTAAGGTATTCAATATTTATGAGTTTTATCATGTCATCAACCATTCTATCTAGAACCCATTTTTATATGAAGTCTTTTATTTAATCTATGGTCATTTGGATCTAGTCTCTTTAGACTACCTTTTACTCATATGGATAGTCTACCTAGTATTCTTCCAAGTGAGACACATGTTCATAGGTCAAACCGATACCAAGGAATCTTTTTACATACCTCTTTGTGTCCATAGAATATCTACTTGCATATGATCATAAAGTGAATTTGGAGATGGTTGACTCAATATATTAACTGTCTACCATTATATTATATGTGAATTGTCCTAATTAAATAGAGAAAGAAACACCCAAAATGTGTCTATACTTGTATCATTTATGTACTACACCTAATTGTCTACATATCTTTATTAATATTATCTTTTTATTGGCTAGTATTGGGAGTGTCAATGGGTATCCTATAAAACCACCAACTCTAATGTATGTGTTTAACCCTAATTTAGATTAAGGAATCATATTTGGGTAGATAGGGTTAAGGATATAGAATTGATAGGGAATAACGGTGAATATCATATCTACAGTAGGCTAATTAATATGTTAAACTCAGATGTACCATATGTTGAATTTATTAAACTAAGATAGGTTATTAATGGAAAGTACAACTATGCGAGATATAGAAAGGACATAAAAGAGAGTACTTATCTAGTTCTAATGCTAATGTATATCTAGATCTAGTAGAGGTAGAAATCAAGTAAGAAGATAGCTCTAGAAAAGTTGTCAGATTTTGGATCTAGTGTCTCTAGCTCTCTAAATAATTGTGTCAACCTTGGATGGCTATATTGATGCTACTATTTGGGTTTTATGTTAGTGTCTAATATGGAATATCAACTAAAACAATCTGTGACAGCATGGGTGTTTATGGGTTTGGCTTCACCTTCATTCTAGTACATTTAGATATGGGTCATGGACTGCCACTCCTAGTAAAATGGTAAAACCCTAGATTTTCATCTTCAATATGACCTTGGGGGAAAATAGGTTAGTGGAAACATAGTGTCGAGCTAACCCACAATGACCCACTATCAAAGGGAACTACCTACATAGCCAATAATCCACAATAAGGCCACACACTCATGCATTTCTCCCATATGTGTTGGCTTGTGTGTGAATCATGCAATGTGTGTAAACCAAGTACAATAGTGACCTAGCTTGTAACTTGGGAAAAATGACCTTATGACTTCTCATTTAGTAATTTAGACTTGTAGTTAGGTTTTTCTTATCACTAATATTAGATTTGGTTAGGATAGGAAATATTTTTGTAACTTGAATGCTCTTTTGGTCAGATAAATAGGTGAATAATGAAAGAGGGTTGATATTGTATTTATACCAATCTTATCAGGATATAACTCAAATTAAATCACTTAGGCTAACCATTTTAATATATTAAATTTTAAAACTAGATGACTTGAGGTAACTAGACACTTACATCAAGGTAGGATATTAACATTGACATTATTGTCTATCCTAGACAATAGTGTCCAGGGAGAAGGAGAACATGCATAGGCTCATAACTTGCATGGGTGTAAGATGAGTATATTTTAAGAATTTTTGGAAATATAAGATGTCTTTTTCATAAATATAAGGCTGTTTGGACTAATAAATATGCTAAGGGGCATAAGATAAAAAAAAAAGAGGCTTATAAAAGCAAGGCATATGTAAAACTAATAAGAATAACTAGGGTCTGAGTTTGTCAAGTGTACAAGGCTGAGGTGATACATAGTCACAAAATATCATCTACATTTTCCCCCACTTTAATCTAGTAATGAAGATGCTAGTTTAAAAGAAAGGAATAATTACTTGGGTGTGTATCCACACCTTTTATTTTCTTGAGTTGAATTTGAGTGCTTGTTGGAGACTTAACATCAACCAAGAGCATGTTATAGTGTATAATTAGTGCATATAATCTAGGTTAAAAGTACTTAAAATAGATTGAAATTGAAAGATCAAGGTTTAAGAGTACACATGTGTGTCAATGTAACCACCTTACCTATTAACAAGTTATTTTTAAAAAATATGTATCATTGTATAGATATGAAATTAAGATTAGGATAAATATAGATAAATCTTTAAATTTCATATATATATATATATATATATATATATATATATATATATATATATATATATATATATATATATATATATATATATATATATATATATATATATATATATATATATATATATATATATATATATATATATATATATATATATATATATATTAGAATGCACATGCACCTAAATTTGGGTAAAAAGTGAGTTACCACATGGCATTTGAGATCAGCTTAACCATGTAACCCAATAATACTTATATCCTATTAAGATTGGATGATCAATTCCAAACTAAAAACTTGGAAATATTGAGTGATTTAATCACCTCAGCCATACCAAAAGGTTAACCAACTACTATAATAGATTGGATCACTATAATATGTAAAAGACTATGGGGTATCAATATGTGCAATAGTTTTAGAATCAAAGATTGATTAGATTTTGAAATATAAAGCATATGTTGTGTAACATATGCACCTTAGATATGTCTCATGATGAAAATATGTATAACAATGGTACCATCTATATAATTATTCCATAAATGTGTATTGAAGTCATATAACTATGTGATTTGGCCCTTTTGGATAGTTGTGTAAGTGTGGAGGACATGCTTTCAAAGCATATTCCCACTATATATGGATAAATATGAAACTAATATAAGTACCAGTGTGGAGGACATATTTATAAACCACGCCCCCACTATAAATTGTAGATGTTGAATACTGAGTAGGTGTGGAGAACATGCTTCCAAAGCATGCCCCCATTGAATCTATGAATTGATATAAGTAGCATCTAAATGAATATGGACAACATGATTCTAAAGCATGCCCACACTAAAATATGAAAAATGTGAATGTGTGAAATCCATGTACATATGACATGCCTCCACTGAATTTACAAACTGGTATAATTACCTAAAACTAAATAAATGTGGAGAACATTATTTCAAGGCATACCCCCACTATAATCTAAGAACTATGAAAAGTGTGGAGAACATGCTTACCAATCATTCCCACACTAATATGTCCCCTCCTTTGAGGTAAGATAAAAATATTACCTAGAAGTTACCTCACCTCAAAAGGGTAAGACAATTGTAATTATGTGAATGTAACCATGTATCATATAGAAGGAACATGTCTTAGTAAATGTACCATACAAGTGCATAGAACCAATGTGATCACATGTAGGCCTAAGATGCAAGATAAATATCGTGGAAACATCTATATATTAATAGTATAATCTCAACAAGAAAACACACACACACAAAAGAGTACTCAAAAGTAATTCAAAAAGTAATGGTCTAAGGAGACCACAAACAAGGAGCATGTTCAAATGCCACAAAATCAAATAGATATTACTTAGTCAAATGATGATAAATTAAGGAATGACATACTCAAATGTTTGTGAAATAATAAATGACATATTTAAATGTCTAATAAGATAAATATAGGCACAAGGACCACATACAATGGACCATATTAAAATTCTCAAAAAGTAAGATAATAGCAAAGAAAAACACTCAATGAAGTTTTTAAAGGAAAATCATAAGCCACCAGCATAAACATGTCATAGTGGCCCATAGATTGGATGTGTTAGCAAAAAAATTCAAGTATATATCATATCAAGTACCATGTGCAAGATATAATCATGGATAATATGTATATCCAAGTACATATGTAAGCTCAAACATGATAGTGTAGAGTGATCATGAAATCATATAATTTGTATGTATCAAGATTGTAGAAGATGGATGCCCCCAACATCCTAGTGATGTGAGTAGATGGAAATCCCAACACCCATAAGTGTATCATGTATCTATATATACCTGCATATGTTTATGCAGGAGTAAATGATGTGTTATCCCTCAACATGGAACTAACACATAGATGCCAAGGAGCCAATAGAACATGTAGCTACTGATTATTTTTGGATTTTTGAGTTTTTATTTTATTTTTTGGTGTTTTGGTAATTTTGGATGATTTAAGAGTTATAATCAAGGAAGTCCTCATCATCAAAAGGTATGGGATCATGTGTAAAAAATTTCAAGTGTTTTTTATACCTATTCTTCAATATGCATGTTTGATGGCTTCCTTGAATCTAATGGTGTGGGAAGATAATCATATTCATCATGTGGTATAAAAAAATCTATGCCCATATCATGAAAGGTAACACTCATATTTGTAGTATCTAACTTGGCTTACTAATTAACTAAGAAATCTTGTCTGAACTTTAATTTCAAATGGGGGTCATGGTTTAGTATCCACATGGTTATGGTCAGCACACATGTACCACAAGAAATTGGTAACCAAATGTATCTATAGGATTATAGGATCAATGGAGAGTATATGAGTTTATTAATAGTATGTCCCAATTTTTCAAAGAATTTAGTTTCACAAGTTGTATCCCACTTGTGGCTATCAAAATAGATATGGTGGTAATATAGCCAATCAATATTAGCAATAATAGTCAAATCTTCATGCTTTGGTCACATTGAAAGAAAGTTCATTTGAAACATAGGAAGTATTTTGCCTTTTGGTATGTTGTGAAGCATCTTGTGAAGACTCCACATTATTCACATGGTATATTTGTATTTGATCTTTGTAAGGTTGGCTCAATTTTTTAAACTAAGAGTGGTGAATTGAGTAACAATAATTTACATGCTTAAATGCTATGGTTATGTTCCCCTTATCTACATTTAGTGTTATTTATTTTGCAAGTGGATTGATACTATATGTATCAGGACTTATGGGTTTAAATAAATTATGTGAAAGGTTATCAAGTGGATTAAATTTTAGTGCACACATTTTGTCATATGTAATATCATAAGTGGTAGCATCATCACTATCATAATAATTAGAAACATGCCTATCATTCTACTCATTATTAACTAATAAAGGAAGATCAAATGAAGGAGGTTCATATAGTTTAAATGCTTCCTTTGGTAATGGTTCTTGTTCTTGATGTGCATCTATGTGTAGATCAATATGTGGTGATTTAATTATATCTAGAGATTTATAATCCATTTAATTGACTCGCATATTTCATAAGTGTCTATGTGATCAATAAGAATGCATTGTTTAGGTGGTACCATTGTAGGAATGCCTTCAATGTTAGATTGTATCATTTTGAAAAATTTGAAAGGTTCATCATCAGTGAGCATTATTTATAAAGTCCCATAAAGTATGAATTTTACACATATTTAAAGTATATAAGGTCTAACCAAAATTACATTATAATGCAATGATTAAGACATTACCTAAAAAGTAGCTGAAATAGTTTTTGGTCCTAATGTCACATCCAATGTAATTTGACAAACTAGAAGACTATGTGAATTATCAAACCTTTGGATATTCATAATCAAAATTTGAATAAAATTGGTGTTAATGCCCATGGTAGTTAAAAATTTGATACTGTAAATGTTTAGGCCTAATCTATTATTAATGAGTACCCTTTTGATGCCTTTATATTGTGTTGTCACTAGTATGAATAAAGGTTCTCTTAATCAATGATAACTTTGGATGGTAAGTCAATTGGATCAAAGATAATAAGTTTGGAATTATTTTTAAGATCTTTCATGATATTTTCAATATAAGTAGGCTAAATATCATTTGAAACATAATTTTCAAACAATGTCTCATAGAGGATGTCCTTGTAAACATAGGATTATTTTAGGAGCTCAAATATTGATATTTTAGCATGTTTATTTATCAATTAATTAATATGGTCATATCCCTTGGATTTTATCACTAGTTTAGTCTGAGTGGGAACCTATTGTATATTAACATATGGCTATGTAGGTTGAGTAACCTTACCTCTTTGAGTAGTAACATAATTGACCATAGAATACAATATAAGCCATGGGTGAATAATGGATATGGAATGGTAACCATAAATTTAATAAGTCTTGGGTAGAATAAATGGATGTGAGCATGCATGTTGGAATCTAGGTACCATCTTTATATCATTGTAATAGTAATTTTGAAGAGATATGAAATGTTGTCAGTATTTTAACACTATTTCCTTGTGGGCACAAATTTGCTTAACATTTTTTACAAGATAAGTAACATAGAAAACCATAGAAACTATAATGTATTTGACCATGAAATAATTTATATATGTGTCCATGGAAAACATGATTTAAAGATTTATCAATCAAGTATTTTCAATAGGAAAAGAAATTTGAAAACCTTAGTTGGCCTAGGGTTTGATGTTCAAAGATCAGGTTCACCAAATGTTTAACCTTAATTTGGATTAAGTAAATCCTTACTTGTGAAGATAAGGTTGAATATATAGAAAAGATAGGGCACAAGGGTGAATATCAGATATATAATAGGCCAATTAATGTGTTAAAATTATATGTACCATATGTTGAATTTATCAAACTAAGATAGGCTATTAATGAAAAGTATAGTTATGTTAGATATATAAATAACATAATAGAGAGTACTTATCTAGTTATGATGCTAATGCATACTTGGATATGGTATAGGTAACAAGTAAGTAGTAATAAAATTATG
The DNA here is from genome assembly GCA_037957365.1 of Torreya grandis. Classification (NCBI taxonomy): domain Eukaryota; kingdom Viridiplantae; phylum Streptophyta; class Pinopsida; order Cupressales; family Taxaceae; genus Torreya; species Torreya grandis. Next base: position 825,635 of record JARHVA010003217.1, on the reverse strand, counting down.
GAATAGTCATTAGATTCTAGATCTGGTGTCTCTAGCTCTGTATATAGTTATGTCATCCTGAGATAGTTGCATCAATACTAATGTCTAGGTTTGACGTTAGTGTCCAGTAAAAATTACCATCATAAATAAGATGAAACCACCTATATGCTTATAGGTTTGGTTTCACGTTCATTTTCAAGTATTAATATTTAGGTCATGGATGTCACTCTTGGTGAAATGGCAAAACCCTAGCTTTCCATCTTAAATGTGACCTTGAGGGAAAATGGGTTAGTGGGCACATGATGTTAATATTATCCATAATGACCCCAATATCAAAGGGAACTACCTACATAACCAATAATACATAAGAGGGCCTCATACTCATGTAGTTATCCCCTATGTATTGGCTTGTATGTGAATCATGAAATGTGTGTAAAATAAGTAAAATGGTGAGTTAGCTTTTAACTTGGAAAATATGACCTTATGACTAATAATTTAATATTTTATACCTATAGTTGGGTTTTTCCTATGATTGATATCAGAATAAGGTAGCATAAAAATGTTTTTAGCAACTTGAGTTCTTTTTTAGTGTTGTTTTATTTTGATTACTAGGTGAGGAATGAATGAGAGTTGATATTGTATTTATACCAATCCTATCAGGAGATAAAATGAATTAAAGCACTTAGGCTAACCATTTTAATATGTTTCATTTTCAAATTAGATAACTTGAGGGAACTAGACAATTGCATTGGGGAGAGATAATAACATCAATGTTATTATACATCCCAAATGTTAGTGTCCATCAAGGAGAGTAGGCATAGGCTTAGAATTTGTAGAAGTGTAATATAAATACATTTTAAGCATTTTGGTCAAGATGGTGTGTCTATGTCATCAATATAAGGATGTTTAGACTAAGATATAGGATCAAGGTCATAAGATAGAGTAGATGTGAGGCTTATGGAAGCAATGCATGTGTAGAACTAAGAGGAATAACCAGGGTCTAGTTTTTCCAAGTGTAGAAGACTGAGGTGGTACATAATCACAAAATATCATCTATATTAGGTGAAATTATGATATTTAATATAGAATATTCCATATTGGTTAATCAAGTGAGCTTCTTTGTCTAAAATCCTTCTACCCCAATCTTCATCTCTAATTTGCAATGCCCTCATGGTCAATGCATCATTCACCCTAGTGAAATGTTTATTGATTTCTTCTAAGGTTAACTAGGAAAAAAATTTGTATATTTGATTGGTAGGATTGATACTCCCATGCTTTGAGATTCCTATATAAACAATCTAATAAGATAGAATACACAAGGTAATAAGTAATAAGTAATTATTTTTTAGAATGCATGTTTATCAATTGATGTTGTGGTCTTTTCTCAATCAATAAATTAAATTTCATAGAATATAATGTTATTTGGAATGAACATATAGGTGTGTAAAATCTTAGTGTCTTCATTTCCTACCACTTGGTTAAGGAGGATAATCATGTCTAAGAGCTCCTCATGGAAATATACACTATATAAATTCGTAGGCAACTTTGAGACTTTTTATCTCTTATGCTTCAATAATGAATTATTAATAGTAGTCAAGAACTTATTTTTATCCTTGTCCCAACATTTTTGTTTCTTTGGTGATGATCATGTTGATGATGTCTTGAGGAATTGGAATTCTTATTATCATTCCTATTCTTGTGCCATGGACTTTTGCCATGAAAAAATAACTACTTAATTTGATCTCATGAGTTGATGTATCATAGTGATTTATGTAGGAAAACACTAAATTAAAACATTGGAATGAAGTTGGGAATATTTCATCTTGAAGAAGCCCACTCTCCATAAGGTGAATAGTCAATTTGTTTGGATTTTCTGAATTCAACCTGTAGTGAAATTCCTCCAAGTCCACATGTTTAATTTATTATTTATTGATGTCATTATATTTTATTAGCAATGGATCATACCAAATATATTTTAAATTCATATTGTCTAGTCCCAAGTATATTAAAGTGGTTTCAAAGGCAAGGGAAAGGAGTTTGAGTTGATTGGGGAGTAAGAAATATTAAATTGGTTGGAATGAGTGAGCATTATTGTTAATAGGGTAAGTTTATAAAAATGGTATAATAATATTAGAATAGAGTCCTAATGAGGGAGTAGAAGCTCAAATAACATAAAATTATAATAGGGCATTGAAAACTTTCTCAAGAGTGAGATAACAATTTAGGTAGTGTTTCACCATCAAGGAGATAATAAGGGGAAGAATTTAATTTATAAGTAAAGTCATGGAGATAAATGAATGGAAATGAGGCCAAATCTCTTATTTAAGGGCCCTTAGATAGTTTGGAATGCTAAGGTAAGCCATCAGGAGTTGTGCATGCATTTGGGAGGTTTAGCAGTCCATCCTTGACACCTCCACCAATGCATGGATGTGAATGTAGATGAGATTCATGTTTCACATGTTATTAAGGGCCAAAATCCAACAAGCCATCCTTGGCACCTCTATCAATGTGTAGTCATGAATGTATAATGGATCCATGTTTGTGGGGGCTAATAGTCAGAAGGTTTTCATTAGTACCTTTGATGACATGCATGGATGAGTATGCACATCTATGGGTGTTGGTAAAATGTGTTCTTTCATATAACATTAACATGGTTCCATGGGATCATGTCTCACTTTATGACATGGATGGGGGTTTGGTCAGACTAGTGTGAGACATGCAAATCTCAATCTACATATTTTTACTTTATTAAGTTTTGTCATTTTTTATAATATTTTCAAAAAATTGTATTCTCACTTGGTTATTTGGAATAAATATTATGATGTTATTTTAACTCACAAATTAAATTGGATTTGATAATTTTGGGAACAATAGTTGGTTTAGGTTGGGGATGTGAATTTGCAAGAGGACACAAATTGAGCTTCTAGAATCTTATTGTTTCATAGGCTAGTGTCTTATCCATTGGGAAAAGTGATCAAAAGGAAATAGAAGGAAATGAGAAACATTAAAATAAGGAAACACATAACATAAGGTAAACATATAACCAAAGGGACATGGTAGGGGACAACCTACCCTCATGCTCCATATAGATTTAGATATTTCCCATTGTATGCAAATAAGAAGTGAGTACCATCTCTGTACATGAATTAATATAGGTTTTCACCATAGAAATGTCTAATTGAGTCAAATTTTCCATGACTTCCTCTTGCTTCTCTCCTTTTATCCTAGAGAAGGACTAGATCACTAATTTATAAATCACATTATCAATTACTATGACTCGCTCTTCTTCTATATTTTCTAGGTACATGACTCTCTTCTCCATAACATCTTTTAAAATGTTCGTCTTCAATACCCTATGCTATGTTTAGAGATAGTAATTCAAAATAAATAGGAATCATAGAATCCCTTCCATAGAGCATATGAAATGGATAAATTATGATTTCTCTCTTAGGTGTGATTCAATCATCCAATAGTGCATCATATAGCTTATTATGCCAATTCCTCTTATTTTCATCAACTAGCTTATATAAGATGGTAGTTATATTATTTTATTGGAGTTCACCTAATCATTACCTTGGGAGTAGTAGTTTGAAGAAGGTATAACAAAGATTTAATACCCATAAAAAACCAATCATCTCAATAGAGGAGAAGTTAGAAGCATTATCCATGATGATCTTATGAGGAACATGAAATTTGACCAAAATGTTCTCTTTTATGAAGTTACACAACATTGAAAGTTGTAGATCTTACTAGAATGGCTTCCAACCACTTCATAAATTAATCAATGGTAATTAAGACATGGGTATGCACATCACTAGAGTGAGGGTTTAGATTCCCAATAAATTCTAATATCCTTATTGAAATGGTTCCTTGATGTCCAAGCAAATATATATTTGTTTTATTTGAAAAGGGCAATGAACCTTCTACACTCTTAGTTAGAAAAACATTTTCCAAAATTGACATACCTTGACTCTTATTGTATACCAATATTTACCTTCTCATATGCATGGGATCCTTTGGGATCTTCTTGAATCTTTTGCTTGATGTACCTATCATACTTGTCAAACATATCTTCCAAATAAACTAGACCCTTCAGAATCTTGTTTCCTTTCAACTGTATGATCTTATCATCAAGTTTATTATCTTTTGTGTTGGGTGTTTGAAAAATCCATTCCTCTTCATTTTCTTGAGAATAAGATTCTTTATAGGCAATATAACTTCTAACAAATTATAGATTCTTGAAATTATCCTTTTGATTCAAGAAATTGATAATCTATTCATCCTCAATGAATACTTGCCAATGCTCAGAGCTATCTTGTACACTAAAGTGATATACCAGATCAATGACATATCAGTACTTGTCAATTCATAGAGGAAGAAACAACAAGGAATCAAAACAAGGAATCAAATATGACTAGGATATCAACTTTGGAGTTTTATACTCTTGGGACTAAATTAATATATAAATATTGAAAGGATTTGATATGGTCCTAGACCCTATTTATATAATGTTTGAGCCTATCATTCTTTCCCTGATATTGGCTTTGTACCTATTTAATGATTAGTTCTACATCATCTTACACTTTGAGGTTTTTTATACCCATCTCTTATGCTACCTCCAATCCTAGCATCAATGTTATTTTTACACTCAAATTAGAATTTGTATGAGAAAGGAAATGATTCTTTCTATGGATAAATCATAATTATACCATCACCTAGACCAGTCATCAAACAAGTTCCATCAAATTCTAAAATTTATGTATCATTGGAGTCACTTTATACTGGTTTAGGAAGTTCTCGATATTTTTCATCCATCATCATGTAAGTGTTAGGACCTGTTTCCTTATATAGGATATCTACCTAGTGGTCATTTGACTTTTGCACCAAACACTTAGATTTCAATTCTAAAATTAATCTCTTGTTAACTCTCTTTATATGAATCATTACCTAAGTCCAATCTAGTTTTATTTCTCCTCTGAGGTCTCTATAAAAGGGCCTACTCAAAATCATTTCATATTTGGGAAGAATGTTTTCCACCAATATGGTCATTTTGACTCTCTTTTGGGTAAAATTAGCCAGATCAACATGCGCATCCTTTATATTTCCAATCAAAAGGACTTGTTTCACTTCCATGTTAAAATAGTGGCCAAATCTTTTAATTCATGTAAATCTAAAGGTGTGTGAAACTTTGGCTATATTGACATTATCACAAGTTCCTAAATTAGTTATGCATTTGTTTAACCTAAAACTACTAACAAATAGAAAGACATAGAAAGGATCGAGCCTTTCATTACTTGGAGCAGTAATGACTGCATTGTTTTGTAAATCATAATTGACCATCTTTATATGTGATCTTTGAGGAGTGAATTATAAATTCCTCATTTGATGGATTTGACTAGTCTATCTAATTGTTTAAGGTTATTATTGAGGTATTCAATTTGAAAATTTTGAACCTTGGTCCTATTCATATGATTGATTATGTCAAAAGAATAATTTGTAGGCTCTTCATTATAGACACATGAGGAGAGTTTGAATTATTTTACCTTCCTATATGTTTATCCTTTGATAAATTTGGCAAATGGGTACCTATATTGAGAAAAAAAATGTGAACAAATGCAATTGTATGTGCCTCTTTCACCTTTTTTTAATGAAATTATTTATTCTTTTCATAAGTTTTCATCTTCTCATTTTGATCTCAGGTTAATACTACATATGAATAGTTGTTCATATCCTCAACACTTTCATCATAATCATTTCCTTTAGGTTCATATTTAAAATAACCTATAGTGGATTCACCATCAGGTTCCTAAATTTCAAGATCAGAGGTTCTAAAAAAAATTCTTCAGGTGGTTCTTCAAGAGCATAAAGTTTCAACATTCTTGCCATTCCTAGGTAGTTTGAACCATCATTATCAATTGTAGCATGAAAAACACATGCATAACGAATTATAGTAGGAGTTGTTTCAATAGAAAGTTGAGGATTTGGAGGAAGTAATCTAGGATGAACATTCCCATGATATAGAATAAAGGGTCTCATAGGTATATCCTTATATGGAGTCTTTTGTGATTGAGGAATATGATTATTCAAATCCAAGATATCATTTTTTAATTTTTTAATCAAAGGATTTGTTGAAATGTGTCCTTTACTTTTGACATAATCTTTATTTATTTTACCAACCATGATCATGTCATCTTCAATTTCCATAGCTTGATATTACATAGATGCTAACATTGCAGGGTGATTCTTACATAAGAATAAACTCACTTCAAGAACTTATACATTCAGAAAGAAACATTTTTTATTTTTTAAGGAAGGAAATATAGTAGTTGAAAATTTATGTACTAGCTTATTAAATCGGTCTACAAAATATCTCGTAGGTTCATGAGGCTCTTTTTTGATTTGAGATAAATTTTTTAATAATGAGTGTTCATCTTAAGTCAATTTTAACCTTTATTCATATTCATCCCTCATTATTGGTCAATCAAGAATGGAAAAAGTGATTAGTTGATGTAACCATTATGTGGATACTTCAATCAATGTCCTCATGAATAACCTTACTGACACATCTTCATGTTCGACACCAAGAATACTACAAGTATAGAAGAAGGATTTTGTGTGTTCATCAAGGTGTTATCTACAATCACTTATAAACTTGGTGAAGTTATTTCTTGAACCTTTTATAAATTCATGTATTTAAGCACCCAAAGACAATGGGCCTATATGAGCACCCCATGTTATAGAAACAACCATGTTCTAAAAATTTATTACTCCTAAAATAAATATATTTCTAAAAATTTAATACTCCTAAAATAAATATATTTGGTAGTGATAAAGTTGTGTTTATAGGTTTTACATTTTTTAATACATTTAGGGGAGAGTTTAAAACTAAATTATTCTTTAAGGTCAAAGAATAGATCAAAGATACCTTTTATTCTTAATAGACCTTGTGTACCTTTTATCATCCATGATGCTAAAAATATCTCAATGAACTCTATGGACTACCCTGTCACTATTCTTCCATCAACGAGTGAAATAATCCTTTGATCAAAATCAACACATTTTTATTCATCTAGTATGGTTTCATCTGTTTGAAAGTGGGAGTTATCCACCTTGTTATCCCAAGTAGACTATCATAAATTAGAAGAAATATTTACTTGTGTATCTTGATTCCAATCAAGGTTTTGTTGGATAGTTAGGTTTCAATTTCCATGGATAGTCATTTAAATGATTAGAATTTAAATATTATGGGTTACACAAAAAATATAGAATGTGCCCCACTATGGGCACCAAAAACTATTGGTGGAATATTTGGTACTTTTAAAAAATCTAGATTTCATAATAGTATAAGCTCCAAAAAGTATATCCTCTATTATGAATGGGGGTTCCTTATATTTAAAGTGGTAAAAACTAATCTATAATATATAAATTATTTACATATTGAATAGGGGGTTTGGTTAAATTCAACTGGGAAAGGATAAAATGAGTGGGAGATAAAATGGAAAACCAATGGAAAATGAGCAAATACATATTTCATTCAATCACTTAATTGAAACAAACTAAAAGGAAGTAAATTGCTATAGGAAATCAAATTTAATTAATGCTTGGAACAACAATTTATGCATTAAAATAAGAAAAATACATACCCATTCAAGAAAACAAAACACAAAATGTTGGTATTTCCTTAGTTCATGAATAAAAGAGTGAGAAAAAACTTCTTCTTCCTATTCAAGATTCGCCAATTGTAGACATAGAAAATCCCATTTATAATATCCATTCTTTTGTGTTTATAACAAGAGGGAATGGGTTGACCCTTCACATTCAAAATGACTCTTCACATTCTATTTTTTATCTTATTCTATCCTTTACAATTTTCAATTTTATAGAAAGGAAAATATGAATTTTCTAAAATAGAAGTTAGACAAAAATAGAAAATAAAATTGGTGGTCTTCACTAGGGAGCCTTTGTTGGTGTAGTGGCTAGTGTTGAATAACTTGGTGGAATTGAAGAACTTTTGGCTTGTTCTTTATCTAGGGTGGACATGAATTTTATGAACCTTTTATTGATTTTATAGCATCATGATATTTTAGGACTTATATGTGTTTACACCATGTAATCCATCTCTTGGAGACTATTATAATTATATTCAAGATATCTACTAGTTCAGCTAGTTTATTATTCAATTCTTTTATTGAGACCTAGATCTCATTGATTATAGACATATAAGCCATATTGAAAGAATTCTATCTGAATAATTCTTCTTATATAACATTTCTAAATTGTTCTTTTACTTCATCAATGGTATGTAAGGTGATTGCATCTTCCTATTATAGGTCATAATGAATCTCATCTAGGTTAGAAGAGATCATATTATAAATTTCCTTTGAAATACTATTTTGATCCTTTAATTCTTTGATTACCTAGCTTATAACCTTAATATTTTGGAGGATACATTCATACCATTTAAAACAAGTCTCATCTTCTTGTTTATTGAAGATCCCAACTTTGACCATTACATCCCTATCAATTTCAATCATTTCATGAATGTCTTCCTTTACATTCTCCCGTATGCTTAGCTCTCTTGTGTGAGATTTGATATGTTGATTTATATCAATGAATTATTTTTCAATGGCTAAGAAAAACTTCATCACCTCCTCAATGTATTTCATTCCATTGATAACCACTTGATCCACCCAAGCCTCCAAATTATTTTCATATGAATTGTACTTGTTGATTGTGGCAATGGCTTCCTTGATTATACCTAGTACTTGAGAAGGAGCATCAACCTAAGGTACCATGGGAATGTCAACAAAAATGATATGGTAGTTGACATACCCCACCAACTACTTGATCTAATCTTGGAGTTATTCTTGGATGAGTTCATCCTATGTTTATCTTTAGATAATTGTCTTAGTAGTCTCCCTCAAGTTATGAATGTCACTTTCCCTAGTTGTTTATTTGAGTTATATTCTCTTCAGATTATAGTCACTCACATTCATATTTGAGACATCATTTTCCACATTTTACTTTATAATTTCAATAAATTGAGCACTAGAAGGCTCTGACACCAATTTGGAAGTAATTTTAGCCTTATTAGGAGGAGGAGTCTTGAGTAAATCAGCTACTACATCTAATTCAAGTAAATTTGCTTCCACCACCCTTTTTCTTTTGTTGGGCATTGGTTTCATCTATTGGAATGACATAGTACAAAAAGGGGTCATTTGCATTCCAATTGGAGGAGGTTTGGACTGATTTGGAGGAGTAGCTTCTATGAGGGGAAGAATACTTAAGGAAACTAAATGTGATGAAGGAAAGGTCACATCAACTTCTTTTAGGGGTACATGTTGTGCTGAAATAATGATAATAAGGGAGGGATCACCAAAGGGGCAGGAGAGGACTGCATCATTATCGGTTTTTTTCCACTTTCTTATTGTAAATTATAAGATTTTATTCCCAAGTTTTTCCTAGTTGTTTCCCTTGATCAGGATCTTCATCATAGCCATATTAATAAATTGAAGAAATAAGTGTTTTAGTTATCATACCAATAGTGTTCTTCTTTGGAGTTGGTGTAAGAGATTGTTTAGGATGATTTGAAGATTTTCCCTTCCTTAAACAACCTACTCACTTCAACCAACTTCTTAACAAACCATTTATTGGTTCTAGCCCATACTCTCCATGTCTACTAATGTACATTTAATATCTCCCTTATTAACCAATTTATGGTAGGTAAGGGGGTCGTTGTAACCCTAGTAGTGTATTGGGATCTATGAGTTTTGTCATGTCATCAACCATGCCATCTGGAACCCATTCTTTCATGAATGAATTTATTTAATCTATGGTCATTCAGCTCCAATATCTTTGGACTACCTCATATTCATCTATATCATCTATCTAGTAGTCCTCTAAATGAGGCACATATTCATAGGTTGAACTGATACTAATGCATATTTTTACATATCTCTTTTTGCCCCAAAAATATTTGTTGGCATATGATTAGAGAGTGAATTGGGAGATGGTTGACTAAATATATTAAGTAATGACCAATGTGTTTCATGTGAAGTGTCCTAATTAATAGGAAAAGAAACATCCAAGATGTGTCTATCCCTACGACATTTGTGTACTACACCCAACTGTCTACATAAATCTATCAATATTATCTTATTATTGTCTAGTCTTGGGAATCTCAATGAGTGGCCTTAAAAACCACCAACTATAATGTATTTTAACTTCTAATATTGAAGATATAGGCTTCCATATTGGCTAATCAAGGTGGTTACTTCATCTAAAATCCTTCTACCCCAATCTTAATCTATAATTTTCATTACCCTTATGGTGAATGCATCATTCACCCTAGTGAAATTTTTATTTATTTATTATAGATTTAGCTATGAAAAACATACATATATTTGAGTGATAGGAGTGATATTCCAATGCTATGAGAGTCTTGGGTAAACAATCTATGAAGCCAAAGAATACACAAGATAATAAGCCATAAATAAATCTTTTGTCGATTACATGTTTAGTAGCTAATGGTATAAGCTATCACCAATAATTTCTTCCCAATAAATTAATTACATTTCATAACATATGATATTAATTGGCATGAACATCTATGGGTGGAAACTCTTATTGTTTTCATTGTCTACCACTTGGTTGAGGAAAGTAATCATGTCTGATACCTCCTCATGAAAATCTACCCTGTAGAAAATTCTTAGGTAACTTTGAAATTATTTATATTTTATGATTCAACCATGAATTATTCATAGTAGTCAAGAACTTTTTTATATCCTTATCTTAGTATGTCAGTCCCTTTATGATTTTCATGTTGATGATGTCTTCAGGAACTAGAGTTCTCATTATCATTCTTATTATTATGTCATCAACTTTATCCACAATAGATCTACTACTTGATTTGATCTCTCTAGTTGATGGATCATAGTGCTTCATGTAGGTGAACACTAAATCATAACATTGCACTGAATTTGGGAAACCTATGGCTTAAGGAAGCCCACTCTCCACAAGGTGAGTAGTCAATGTGCTTGGATTTTCTTAATTCAACATGTGATTAAATTATTCCAAGTCCATGTGTCCAATTTGAGATTCAATTATATTAATGAAATATCAATGGCTCATACCCCATATATTTAAACTTCATATTTGTTGGTCTAAAATATGCAAAACTAGTTTCACAAGTGAGGGCAATGAGTCTGAGAAGATCTAGGGGTAAGAAATGTTGAATTGGTTGGAATGACTGAGAATCAGTAGTCATATGAAAAGCTCCTAAAATTGGTATAATGATATTTAAATAGGGTTCTGATGAGGGAATAGAATCTTAGATAAGAAGGTAAATTGTTAAAGAGTTATTGTAAACTTTATGAAAAATATGATAAAACTTTGGGTAGGGGTTCACTATCAAGGAGACAATATGGAATATAATTCAATATTAGAGTGAGATCACGTAGATAAATGAATGGAAATGAGGCCTAATATATTATTAAAGGCCCTTAGATGATTTAGTATGAAATCACTATCCATCAGAAGACCTACACACATGCCTAGGAGGGCTGGTAGGTCATCCTTGACACCTACATTGAAATATGGACATGAAAAATAATGGGCTCTACATTCATTAATTCATGCATTCATGGGTTCAAAGGATTAGTGGGACATATTTGGAACCTCCATCAATACATGGGAATGAAAATGGAAGGGATTTGCATTTACATGTTCATGAGGGTCGACAACCTATGGGCCATCCTTGGTGCCTTAATTGATGCACATGTATGAATGTAAAAGGGTGAACATGGAAACATATCCATGTCTACAATTCCATCTAGTTGTGTCCATTTTTGGAATGCAAATATGGGCCCATGATCTCACATTTCATGTGGTGATGTGGATGGGGGTTTGATCAAACCAAAGTAAGATGTGTGATGTGCTTTAAACATATTTTTACTTAGTTTAATTTTTTCAATTTTTACAATATTTTCAAAAATTTGTCTTCTCACTTTGTTTTTCACCATGAATATTGAGATGTTATCTTGACTCATAACTAATATTGGTGTTGACAATTTTGGGAACAATAGTAGGTCATCTTAGCTTGTGCATGTATTAGGGAGTCATTTGACACTTTATCATTTTATGCTAGGAGTGAAGACCATAATGCTACAATAAAATGAATAAAACCTTTATCTTTATCACTGGTCTTTAACTTGAGACATTAAACCTAATTTTCAATATGAAGGATGGTGTTTTAGTCCTTATCCTCATATATAGAATTGAGTTTGTCGTAGGGATTTCTAGATGTAGAGCATCTTAAAAAATATTTTGGACCTCATTTGATACCACAAACATAATGATCAACTTCACCTTTTACTTTGAGATTTTTCTAACGTCCCTTATTGGTTCATGTCTAAATTCTAAGCGAGTCTTCACCTTGGTTTTTCATATTGCATAGTTATTAGCATGAAATAGTTTTGTATCAAGTAGAACATATATTGGGCCTATTCGATCAACTTGAAAAAAAATATCTTCAAGAGATGGTTTGGTTTATTATTAATCCAATAGGTCTCCATTTCTTTATAATGTCAAACTGATATCCCAAACATATCAATATGTTCGACATTTTTATATACCTAATAGTACATGGAATGTTCTTATCCTTTATATATACATAATTTAGTCATCTAAAATTCCATTTGAATGCAATGAGTATCATTTAATACCAACTTATCCTTAGCTTATCCCTGGACCTATCTTAGGGCCTTTTTATATCCTTATCCAACTTATGTGTGCACTTGGCCCTTAACTAGATATACCAAAAGCCACATTAGGCCATATCTTAAGCATCCAAGAACATTTTTCACCCATTTAATACACTTGGATAATAGTGCATCCCTTGGGTCTATAACATACTATGTTAGTGGCAAAAGGCCATCACTATTAACCCTCAACCTTATTTACCCCAAAAGAATCTCTTTCTGCTTCCCAAAGTATTTTAGGGTCAGTCAAGACTCATTTCATGTAACAACAAGCACTAGAATACTATATAAATATCACTCTCATTCATTTATCACCTAGATGGAAAATAGATGAAACTCTCATGAACAAACTCAAAAATAGTTATGCAAATCAAGGTCACTGATCCTTATTCTACCCTACTTCAACATACACCCATCTACAATAGTGCAGAGCTCAGATTACTCAAGTTTCCAATCTCAATACACACTCAAGAATCTAAATTAGCATTCATACTAAAATCTACTTGTACTTTCACCATCACTTAAATTGTGAGAACTATATCTGGATTGATCCCTTTTTGAGATATTGGTATGTAGGAATCAATCAACACATGGGGTATTGAGGTCATGTTGAGCCTAGCCTAATAACACCACTCTATTTCTAATTTTTTTCCTTAAAACTATAATAATCATGGAGTCTTATGGGTTTTACATTTAAATCAATCAAAATAGGCAACATACACTTATTTAGGACTTGGTAACAAAGACATAGGATTCTCAAAAAAAGGTAGACATCATCCTAAAAACTCATTATTCCATCTACTCAAGGCTAATATCATGATATAAGAGGAAACTATAATAGTTTTTTATTGGTAGATGGACTATTCCACTATCTGAAGGAGACTCTGACATCTATTTCCTATTGAGGATACCATGTATTGTACCTACACCAATTTTTAGCCTGTCACTTATCCGTCTCAGTACCTTTTCTAGCTAAGTATCTATTTTATAATTCATTGCTATTTATAGTCTAAGAAAATAAATAAATTGTTGTAAAAATTAGTGGATGTTGATATTTTTATATTTATTCCCTAATTTATATACTTATCTCTTTATCTATTTAAGTTTTTACATTCCGTAATTCTTTAAATAGTGAAATTGATTTACTTTGAATAACATCTAAAACCCTAGCCTTAGATGATTTTAGGGTTTATATCATTTTTTTCTATGCTCAATAATTAATTTCAAAATATCATATCTAATACATTATTCTATGTTTTAAATCTTTCACAGATTTAATTTCTTAAAAGGTTCAAAATATATAAGTTTTTTTTTCCTACTTCCCAACCTACAATGGTAGAATTCAATAATTGATTTGATGAGATTGATAAAAGACAATTAAAATATTTAATTTATAAATATTTAGATATTCAAGATGACCTTATTTATAGTGTTCAAGAAGAGATCCTAAATTCCACTACAAGTCAATCCTCCAAGCCCATAGATGTTAATATTGTTACACCTACTGCAAGGTTAAATCAAATTCTATGACAACATACTACAACTAGCTAAATCTCACCAATGGAAACACCTATTATTGTTAGTACACATCCTTCCTTTTTAGATGTATAATCCCTTAGGTAAGAGATTCATTCTCTACAAGCCAAGGTGTTGCATATTTAGCAGGGTGCTACTAGACCATCTCATGCCTTAATCTCTCATGTTCTCTTATATACACCTTTGGCACATCATATAGCAAAAAATCCTTTTCCATTCAAATTTATAGCACCCAAGCTTAATTTTTATGATTGTGAGGATAACTTAGATTATCATCCAAATCATTTTCACATGGAATGTTTGGATTATGTGTCTAGTGATTTATATTGACTAAGTTATTCCCTCGTAATTTAGAGGACTATGATTACAATGGTTTTATGATCCCCCTAATCAATATAACATGGTGTTTTATCCACTTGAAGATATTATTTTGGCACACTTTTCAATTACCATCAATGATAAGGTTTCATACGTTCAAGTTTCATAACTCAAGAAAAAATCTAATGAGCCAATAGCTAAATATGTCTTACAATATAAAACCATATTAGAAAAGATGACTAGCCCCATGGTAGATAGAGAACTCTAGCACATATTCAAGCAAATTTTATTAATAGCATAACATGAATTTATATTATTTAAAATGTTTCCATAATTTAAATATTTATGTCATACAGTGAAGAAACAGGAAGTCAAACTCCTCTCCATGGGCAAGTTAAAGTACATAGTCTAATTGGATTCCATTAATAAGAGTTCAAATAAGCCCCCATACAAGGTGAGGCCCAGTGAAGATAAGAATAAGAACAAAATGATAGATAACATGAAATTAGAGCTAGATCCTTATCTAGTTTTATTAGCTCCTCTATGGATACCTTTTATAACTCTTATTGAACTACCATCTCACATTCTCCAGTGACTTTTGGAATGCAATGTCATATCTCTCCATCCCTTCAAAGAGGTTGATATGACTAGGCCTCTTCCAAATAACTATGATTGTAATGCATTTTTTTATTATCACATGGCCCCCGACCATACTAAAAATAGATGTACTAGCTTATAAAATAATATCCAAGATTTGATAGAGGCTAATATCATTGATGTGAGCACTCATATAGAAACACCTAAAGCATAGCCAACTGAAGTGAAAGTAATGAAAAAAAATGTGATCCATTTCTAAAGAATATGATAATGAGACAATAAAAACTTTAGGTGTTCATTATACTTATTAGACACCTCCACCACTAGCTTCCTATCATATTCATATAACAGACACACACCCTCTACATAATATCATTGGTGTGTATCATACTATAGTACCAACTAAGCCTCTTATCACTTTATCAAAATAGCAGATCGTTGAAGATGACTCATATTTATATGCACTCTTTGTATTAGCTTACATTGATCATCATGTTGTTTAGAGTGACATGGTTTATAATGGGTCAAACATTAATATGTGTACTATTACACTTCGATATCACTTGGAATATTTAGATTAAGATATTTCTCAGATAGCTTTAGTTATTTGTGGCTTTAGTGGCCATGTTTAGAGTTCCATTAGGGAGATAGTACTACTATTATAGGTTGGGTCTGCACATATAGCCACCATATTTATAGTGCTACCTAGTTTTGGCACATTTGACATGTCATTGGGTAGGCCTTGGATATATCACCTTCAATCCATCCCCTTCACTGTACATAGATGTATTATGTGTATACATGATATTTAGGTTGTTATAGTTTGGGTCCTTTCATATTAGTATCCTTTACCTACTCCATATCTAGATACACAATAATCACCAGTAATAGTTTCATTCATTACCACACCTCAGATATTAGTTGAGCCACCAATGTAGGTGAGGTCTACTTCTACAACATTACCACATATACATACTCTCCCATAGAAACTTTTATTAGAGATACCCCTATGTCAAAGACATGTTATGGATTCTATAGAGCCCCTCTCTACCCCTTTAACACTCATATTGGTGTTATTGAGTCCCCACAACACTCCACATAGAGCATCCATGCTAATTATAGCTTCTTCCACCATATGGGTCCCCAAGAACCTTATAGTTGACAAACTAATTTAGTTAGCTACATAGATTCATGGCCACACTTCATAGTTAAATTTAACTATAAACTTGATTGTATCTCTTTGATTTTACATATATTCGAGGGAATTTGAATATGCCATTGTTATAAAGATCTAATCCAATTCCTTTCATTGTTTGTATGCTTTGGATATGTGCCCATGTCCTTGTATGTGCTTCTTGATTGTGAATGTGGACATTTGAACATGTCTTTCCATGTGTTTCTAAGCTAACCTTGTTTGCTCTTTGTGTATGTGGACATTTAAACATGTCTTTGTATGTATGCTCTTGCTTAGACTTACTAACATGTTCCCATGTCCCTTGTATTTTCTCCTTTTACCTACTTTATGTGCCTCATGTGTTTGTATATACGATTTTATGTATGCAACATGAACATGACACTTGTCTCTTGCTTGTTACATTCACATCTAGTTTTTGATTCCATGAGGGACCTCATGCATCTCCCCTTCCTCATTGGGTTCTTTCATGGGCATCATGACCCATCTCTCTAGGTAGTTTAATCAGATTATATCTATATTTATTGTTCATATACATACTTACATTGTTATATTTATCTTGACAACTTTGAAAATGCTAAATCTAACATACATTGTAAATTACCAAATTATGCTCAAAATATTTTACATTTCGATGTCATGTATACACATTATATTGGTTTATCACACAAATATCATATGTTTTCAATCTAACACACATAATGCATAGATTTTATTTTGAGGATAGTTATTGCTAAGGTTAAATATCTCCCCTCAAAATAAGGGACATTCACAAGGGTTTCTCATAGAGATCAGACCATCATAGTGCACCCAAAACATAGTTTTTAGCATGTAGACATAGATTATAGAGCTTAGATTTAGGAAAATATAGTGAAAATAGTCACATACAAAGCAGTCTTAGTTTCCCTCAGAAATAACACATGTGGTCAATAGCATAGTATAGTGATATATAGAGCAGTGCACTATTTGTAAAGGGGATTGTGCTACTATCAAGTATCCTTAAACATAGAAAATTCTAAAATTTCTAGAAAGGTACAGTAGTTCTAGTTTAGATTTTCACAATATAAGTCATAGATTATCAGATAGGTTTAGTTTATACTCAATTTTTACATAGATTACATATGTTTTCTTAGATTGGGGGCATCATTCATAGCATAATCACTCCCAATTTAGTTTTAGATATGTAAAGACACATATTATTATGACTTGGTCTAGAATATATATACACAAATATTAGAGTTGGGGGCATGTGCACGACACATTGTTCCCATATGTTAAGTTTAGCACTAGTAATCTTAGATGGAATGACAAATCCATGTCATTCTCCATGTTGTATACTCCATACACCATATACACCAGTTTTATATCATTTTTTCACCTAGATCACACTAGATTGATACCTCATTCTGTCTACAATGGTTGGCATTCTTGAGTGACATAGATCCATTTTTACATTTTAGATTTTCCACATGATAGAAAGCCATCTTACATAGTTTCAGTTACATCACATAGTTTCAAATTCAAATGGATCTAATAGACATGGGTTAGGAATGATGGAGTCATAGCCTACTTGATTTCTTGAGCCACCTACATGATAGGGTTGGACAACTCATCAGTCTAATCCAAGTTATTCACATATTATGATCCACTAAGTAGGGGTGACAAATGATGGAATCAAGGATAGCTTGATTTATTGAGCCACCTACACATGGGGATTTAGCAAGCCATCATCCTAGTCTAATCTATTCACCATTTGATCTCCATTTTAAACACACATGATGTCACTAATTTTTATCATTGGTTCACATACCTAGTGAGGGGTATTCATTATTGTATTTTCTCTCTCCCATATCTTCAATTAGTTTTGTATTTAATTTTTATGTTTCTTAAGTAAGTAATAATTCATACATGTTTCATTAATAAGACATACAATATAGCACATCTCACACACTTAGATCCACATTCACGGGCTTTACCTCTTAGGTAAGTCTAGGTACTTCTCTCTTTCCTTTATCCTAGTCATTTCACTTTGCTATATTTCTAGAATAAAGGGAGAGTAAATGTAGTTATCTAAAATGCCATTTGAATGCAATGAGTGTCACTTGAGACCATTGTATCCTTAACTTAGCCCTAGACATATATTAGGGCCTCTTTTGATCTTTTTCTAACTTATGTGTGTACTTGTCTCTTGACCAAATATACCAAAATCCACATTAGGCCATCTCCTAGGCATCTAGGATCTTTTTTCACATGTTCTAGCCACTTGGACAATAGTGAGACCCTTGGGTCTATAGTGCACTATGTTATTAGAAAAGGGGAAATGCTATTGACCCTCAGCCTTCTTTACCCCTATTGAATATCTTTATACTTCCCAAAGCATTTTAGGGTTGGCCTAGATTCATTTCATGTCTCGACAAGCATCAAAGCACTATATAAAGACCACTCTCATTTATTTATCCCCTAGATAGAAAATAGATGCAACTCTAATGAATAAACTCAGAAATAGTTGTGCAAATCAAGGTCATTGACCCTTATTCTATCTTAATTTTGCATAAACCCATCTAAAATAGCCCAGAGCTTTGATTACTCAAGTTTCCAATCTCAATACACACTCAAAGCATCCAAACCGGCATTCATACTAGCATTCACTTGCACTTGCACCAACACTTAGATTTGGATAACTATATCATTATTTATCCCCTTTTGAGGTATTATTTTATAAGCAATGCTCAACACATGGGGTGTTGAGGTCACATCCAGCCTACCCTACTCATGCCACTCTACTTCTATTTGTGTTCCTAAAAACCTAACAAACATGGAGGCCTAGGATTTTTACATTGAAATCAGTTAAAATAGGGAATAGTCAATGACTCAGGATTTGGTCACATAGACATAGGCTTCTCATAATAAGGTAGACATCTTCCTAGAAACTCACTATTCCATCTCATTAAGGTCATTAGCATGGTACAAAAAGACACTATCATGGTGCTCTATTGGCAAATGGAGCACATTATTATTTGAAGGAGAATTTGACATCTATTTTCTACTAATGACACCTAGTACTATTCCTATACCGATTTTTAGCCTACCACTTGTCCATCTCTATCATTTTTCTAGCTAAGTATCTCTTTTGTAATTTATTGATATTTATAAGCTAAACAAACAAATCAATTATTGTATAAATTAGTGGTTGTTGATATTGCTATTTATTCCTGATTTATATACTCAATGCTTTATTTACTTTGGATTTTACATTCCATAATTATTGAATTAATTAAATCACATAGCGATACATGAAAGAGATATCAAAACACATGAGATAAGAGTGATATGTGATACTTAGATAGTACATGAAAATAATTTATTCTATCAATGACACTTTCTTAGAGAGAAATCCATGTATGTAGATGTCTTATATACTTAGAATTCCAATCTTTCAGGATTTATGTTGAATGGCAGTGTCAAATTGGAAATAAAGGGAAAGAGGAAAATGCAAATTTTGTCCTCATTTCTTCCCGACAATTTATAGGGTCAAAACCATATACATTATTTTTGTATCTATGTTAGGCGTTGGATTAATTAATTCAACTGTGATGAATATAATTTTAATCATGAACTAGAGGCACCACATATATACTGAACAGTTTGATTTTTCAACATACATAGTTTTTGAGATTTTAAAGTTTCTTGGTCTATTATGGGCTTATTTTTTGCCATTAAAAATCATGAAAATAATTGAATCTATAAATTTATTATGGATGGAATAAAATGACTTGAAAATTTTCTTTGTTATGTAATTTTAAAGAATGTGGATAAAAATTATTGCCTAATGCCCCTTGGTTTGCAAGATACACAATTGATTCCATTTTTAGGGCTTTATATAGACCTAACTTACATAGTTTTAAAAAATTATTAGTTTGAAAGCACTATGGGATCTGTACAAAATTATTTTAATGGGTTCTTTAAGACTAAAATTTTAGGCTTGTTTGAAAACAATTGACAAACATTTTCTTGTAGAGCTCTATTTATCAAATTGTTATGATTCTAGAAATATATTCAAGGACATAATTAAATAGGAAGTTTGCCATGGTTTTAGACAAAAAAAATATATTTTTATGTATATTCTTACCCCTAACCAAATAATTTGGCCATGCTTCAGGGCTTTTCTCTTAAAAATTTGCTAGAAATGAAATAAACAAATTTTCAAGCCTCTTTTAAAGTAATAATTTAAAATTTTCTAAGGTTTAATTCAATAAATTTTATTTTTTATTTTTAAATTTTTAAAAAAAAAGCCCTATATTTTTATAAGTTATGAAAACTTTGACTTAAAAAATGAATAAGTTTAGCTGACTAATAAAATAAACATGTGCATACTTTTTGATATGGTCTTTCCTATTTATCGATAACACTTCTCAAAAAATAAATGTCATGCTCTAAGAGTTGTGGATTGTGCCCTTGGCCTGCATCTTTCCTCTTTAATGTTATCACCTCTACAAATGAAATAAAAATAGACAATGGTGCCTCACTATAAATGCTTGGTGTTTTTCTACAACTTCTTGCTATACCTATGTGAGGTGGTTTTGTCTTGTTTGTAGGGTGTGCTACTTCTTGCAATGCCTCCTCTATTAGAATGTACAAATAAAAAATAAAGACAAAATTAAATTCTTTTTAGGTGAATAGTAGCCACATAGTCTTCCACATGAAATAAATAAAAATATTAATTTGAGAGTTGTGTTGCTATGGAGCTTGCACAAAAATAATGAAATGTTTGGGGTTCCTCCTTTCTTCTATTCTTTCTATTCTGATACCAAATTTTGATAGAGAATGAAATCATATTCATTAAATAAAAATGTAATTCCAATAATAATTATTTTTACATGACAATTTACTTAGAATAGTTTTTAAATAATAGAATATAACATTATCCCACAAATTAATATATTTTACATGTATTTATAAAAAATTTAACAAACTCCAATAATAAATTATCACCAAAATCTACAAAAATTGATTTATATTAATAATAATATTTATTATAAAAATGAATTACTAACTATTATTTATTCTAATAACTTCAACACCCATTCAAAGTGACTTCCAACTAAAATAGTTAAAAGATATTCAAATTAAAAAAAAATGTTGTCATTGTTAGAATGGATGAATAGAGCTATGAAAAATATTCACTCTTAAAGAAAATTATTGAAAAATATTTCACTTTGAAAAAGTTATAGCAATTTGAAGTAGGAATGATATAACTTGTGTTTTGAAATTTTTAATAACAAAGACAGCATATTAAATATTAAAATTTTATCAATACCACTACGAATCTTTCAGAAAAATAAGCACTATGAAAAACCATTTCACTAAAAATGAGTTCCATATAACCAAGTTAGACCCAATCAAAATTTTAGTGACAAATTATGGGCACACATGTAATTGGAGAGCTCAATGGACCCCACAAATAAAAATAAATAAAATCAATTTTCTAAGGTAGGAAAAAACATTGTTAAAGATTCATATTTAGCGGCATGGTTTGTGTGTTGAGCAGTAAGGAGCTCGGTAAGCTTACTGAGTGGCGGAGGACTGCAATGTAACAACCCGGGGAGCAGTGTGTAGCCAATTGGGGTCGGAAGGGAGTCCAGCTGGGAAGAGACATTTGCAGCCGTCAGTGATCAGCGCATGGTAGCTCGCAGAGACGGAGCAGGCAGTCGGTGTGTGGAGCTTGAGACGACAACGTCAATATCAGGTCATGGTATGAAGCATTGTCGACCCCATGGTTTTTAAAGGTTGCTATAAAACAATACCTCATAAAGCTCAAACCGACCAAACTGTCTGCAAGTCCAAAATTTTAATATACATATTTATTTTGGAAATTGGTTCTGGGATAAACTTTGTATTGTTTTTTTTTTTAAATAGACGTTTGGAATCATTATCTATAATCTATCTTCACGAAATTATAAATGATGAAACATGGTTATATTTATAGATCATGAAAGTTTTTAATTGTTATAAAATATTATATATTTAAAAAAAGATAAAAAATAAATGTTGATAGAGTTGTAATATGATCTCAAAAGATGATTATTGTTTATATTTATTTTTTTAAATATAATTTTTCCTAAATATTTGATATGAAGAGTTAAGTAATTAAATTTAAGATTATGTTTTTGGTGATTTTGATGATGTAGATACTCTTTATTTGTGACTATTTAATCAAAAGAACTCATTACTTTAGATATATACTTACTAGTGTTATTTATCTATTATATACATCTGAAATATGATAAAAACATCAAACTTTTATTTATATATATAATGAATTATTCAATATACAAATATATTAAATGAAAAAATTAATAAATTACTCAAGTTACAAATATAGTACCTAGAAAAATCTATGTGAAGAATAAAACATTTAAAACAGAATATTATAATAATTTATATATATATATATGGGGGTTTCTATATATAATTAATATAAATAAAAAAATACATGTACTAAAAACAATATAATTTTTTTTATAAAGAAAATAGTTAATTATAAGAAATATGCAAAATATTTTTGTGATATGTACGACAAATAATTAATGAAATAAAAGAAGATATAAACTCAAAATAACATAAAATGGATATATAACTTATTAATTGAAAACTAAATTGAGTGAATAAAAAATCAAAGAGAGCAACAAATTTAATTAATAATCCATTCTTATTAATTTATTGATAATGGGTTTCCAATTATGATTAAAGACTTAAACTTTTATCACAATTCAAATTCAAAGAAAATTATTTTATTCTAAAGCTTCTATTAATTTATATTTTTTTAAATGATTTGCAACAAGAACTTTAGTTTTCTTAAAGCACATAAAATGTATAGTTTTACAAGAATGTTTTGTTAATACAAATATATATTTTTTCTTTAAATGATGTGCTCTTTAATCCGAATCTAGTTTATATTTTAAAATTTGATTTTTATCTTTTTCAAACATCCAACTTTTTATAAATGCTAAAAATTAAAACAATTATGTAATAAATATTTTTATAAAATATATATTAAATTATGTTTCATTATTTTTATATTTATTTTAAATGTAATAATTTGAAATGTCGATAAAAATAATTTATAATTTATAAATCATTTTTTATATTTTCACAATATTTATTTTTGAATTATTTTATTTATTATAATAATTATATATATAATTTAATAAATTTTGTTTATAAAAATAAATTATAAAATAAAATTTTATGAAGTTATAATATTTTTTAATTATACTCAATAATTGAGATGGATTTTTTTTTTTTTTGGAATACATGTTAAATAAAACTTCAAACCTTCAGCTTCATGAATGAGTGTTGGATCAAACAAAATTAAATACAAACTTTTACGGACATTTGAGATGTAATGGTAAAGTTGAAATCTCTTTTGAGGGTCCTAAGTTTTAAATCCAAGTAGCAACCCCCTGCCCAACCCCAAAGACAATTTTGATGAAAACTCAATAAAATAAAACGTGACTATGATTGTGACAATCAAACATGCAACGAAGTAAAGCTTTAAAGAGTTCTCAAATAATGAAAAAATTATAAATCCTTCATAGATATATGAATAGATTAACATTAATACATTCACCCATAATATATGTAAAATTAAATAGATTTAGGGGAAAGGTTCTAATCATTGTGCATGTTTCAATTGTTGAATTAGGCTTTTGTTAACATGTGTTTCATTGATGAAATATATTGTTGTGTATAAATATTAAAGTGTACTAAACGCTGAATATGTAGTATATAATACTTGTTCAACATTTATTCTATAAAATTAAAAGTAATCAATCACATCTTCACAAGTAAGACTCAAGTATTGATACTTTAATACACAGATATTGGTACTCCAAAAGTTAAGTTTTAATTAAAGGTTTAAAAAATGCATTTTATGACCTATCGTGATAAAATTGATTATATCGTAAAATGTATAATGTGTTAGACCTTAAAACCTTAGTTATATGTAGTTAAGACAACATATTAAAATGGGTAAAAATTTCAAAATCTAATATGATGTTATGTCATCTTAATTCACTATCCAAAATCAAAGTGTTCATCTACTAAAACCTTTCCCCTAACATAATGAAAAAGAAAATAAAACTTAATAAAATGGTCCATTGCTTGTGATTACTTATGATAAGATATGCTAATCTTATAATAATATGTAACACACTCTGATCAACATTTACCCATAACTTTTATGTTCTTATATAGATTAAAAGGAGGTAAGATTTTAGAGTAGGTTATTTTAAAATTAGTTTTTTTTAAATATTTTTTATTATTAATAGAAATTTATTAAATAGATATTTAATTGATAATTTTATTTAATAATATATTATAGATAAAAATTTATATGAGTCTTTATTAAATATATTATTCAATTATTCATATAATTATTCAAAAAAAAATCAGTCATTCAAAAAAGAGATCAAATTCAAAAAAAGGAGGTTAGATTTTAGAGTAGGTCATTTTAAAATTAATTTTTTTAATTATTATTAATATAAATTTATTAAATAGATATTTAATTGATCTAAGAATATATTATAGATAAAATTTCATTTAATTTGTGACTCCCTATTAAATATATTATTCAATCATTCATATGATTATTAAAAAAAGAAACTTAGCCATTCAAAAAAGAGATCAAATTCGAATGGAATACTGCATGTCAAGAAAGCTTTGATACACTAAAAAAATACTTGCTAAATCCATGTCTTGATACCACCAAAACTCGGTAGGCCACGCCTCCTTTACATTTTAACCACCGATCATGCCCTTGGTGCACTCTTGGCACAACATGATGACCAACATAAAGAGAGATCTATTTACTACATCAATCATACACTTGTTGATTATGAATGAAATTATTCCACAATGGAAAAACTTTATTTATCACTTGTATTTGCTACACAAAAGCTCAACATTATATGATAAAAAAAATGACACATGTTATTACAAAAGTATATCTCTTAAAAAATTTCATGTTCAAACTGCATCTCTCTGACCATATTTCCAAATGGGTAATGTTACTCACAGAATTTGATCTAAAGATCATGTTACAAAAATTGATAAAGGGCCAAATAATTGTAGACCTATTGGCAACAACACCACTTTTAAATACTAATCCTATCAACAATACTTTCTAAGATGATTTCACAACTTAAAACATCACTTCTGACACATGGACAATGTTCTTTGATGGTTCTAAATGTGCATTGGGCACCAGAGCTAGAATTATCTTTATCAACCTAGTTGGGCACACAATACCACTTACATATCGATTAAGTTTCTCAAGCATAAAAAATATCATAGAATACAAGGCACTTATCCTCAGTCTCCAAGCAACACATGCTCTCCAAATAAAATCTATTAAGGTCTACACGGATTCAAAGTTGGTCATTGATCAAGTTACAGATGTCTACTAAACTAAGGAAGAACACTTAATTCCCTACAATAATATGGTTCAATGTATACATGCTCAATTTGAATACTTCTTTATTGAAAATATCCCTCACAAAAACAATCATGATGTTGATGCAATGGCAAATGTGGCATCATTGATCCCCATTGACATCAATGATGATCAGGCTATCTTCACTATAAAATGGTTATGGTCACCATCGGTATCCAAGGATGAACTCATAGTTCTATCCACATTAGCCACCATGCATAGTAAAATAGCATCTGAATGGTTTTTTGATACATGGAATTTTATGCACAAGTATATCAAACTAGGTACTTTCACAAGGAATGATAAGTGAAAATTACAAGGGAATGCCCTCCATTACATCATCATTGATGGGAACTTGTTTAAATGATATTTTAATGGACACCTAGTTTGATGTTTGATGTCCAATGAAGCTATGTTGGCCACTAGCCAAGTACATGACAGTGAATGTGGTGGCCATTTTAGTGGGAAAGCCATTTCACATAAATTACTCCAACAAGGATATTATTGGGCCACCATGGAACCAAAATGTCAATAATATGCTAAAATATGTGATAAATGTCAATGACATAACAATCTACACCATGTTCCTTTATATAAATTACAACCTATTATCTCTCCATGGCCATTCATGTTATGGGGCTTTGATCTCATTGTTAAAATCAACCTGGAATCAACAGGGAGACATAAATTTATAATTATAGCCACATAATACTTTACTAAGCAGGTGGAAGCAGTCCCATTACAATCCATAAAAGGATAAGATAGATGTTGATTCCTCTTAATGAACATTGTTTCTCATTTTGGCCTACCAGTGGGCATCATTATAGATAACGTAACCTATTTTAAGAATAAAAGAGTGAAGAATTTTTGTGATAAATATAAGATCTGACACATTTTCTCTACTCCATACTACCCACAGGGTAATGGTCAAGCAAAATCTATAAATAAGATAATTAACAACATCTTAATCAAAATAATTAGCAAATTCAGTGATGATTGGCATATTCAACTTGTATATGCACTAAGGGCTCACCACACTAGTATTCACACACTAATAGGAGCTATTCCTTATTCACTAGTTTACAAAATTGAAGCAGTTATTTTGTTAGAATTAAAAATCCCATCCCTTCGAGTTTCTCTCAAAGGCCTTATCACAGATGACCAATATAAAGAAAAACATCTACATGAGTTAGAAAAATTGGAGCACACATGAATCCAAGATACAAAACACCTCAAAGCATCCCAAAAATGAATCCAACATGAATACAATAATTGTGTGCATACCAAAGACTTTAAAGTCAATTATCTTGTTCCCCAAGAGAACCTTAGAAACATCAATTCCAAATAAGAAACAAAAAGAAAGTTCAAACCAAATTAGTTTTGCCCATACTTAATCATAACAAAACTTAGCCCCAAGGTATATCGTTTAGTTTCACTCAACATTAAGGTAGTAAAGAATCTACTGAACATCATGCATTTAAAAAGATTCTATATCTAATCAACTCACAACTTACTTGTACATAGTTTCTCTTACCTTTCTCCTTGAATATAGTTTCATCCCCATGTTTCTTGTACATATCTTATATTAAAAATTAAAAAATATAAAATGTTTAAAAATACAAGAACATTCAAATATTTTCTTAGAAAATACAAATTTTAAATTGTATGCATTTCCATGTTTACATTCCTTCCATTTTATAGGTATCACATATATTGTTTATGCTAGTATAGTCGGTTTTATCATTCATACATGCTTTACTTGTTCCTTTTGAGTGTTCATAAATTAATACAGGACTCTGGTCCTCTACATATATCTAGATTTTCTACTATCTACCTATTTAGGGCACATACACATATACATAGATTCAGTATTGATACATTCATCCATTGGGGGCATCTACTGCACAGCTTCCAGTTTGTTAGGTTATATATTTATATACAACATATCATAGATTTAACATTGCTTATATATTGATATTGATCATCCTATACTACACACAAAAAAAAATTGACTACCACTACTATAGACTCAACTTACATACATCTTTGCTCTTACATGGATTTGTACCACATGTTATGCATACTTTCATTTTTAACTTTACTAGTTTAGATTTGATTGTATCTCTTTGCTTCTGCATCTATTTGAGGGCATTTGAATATGCCATTGTTCTATGGCTGTAATCCAATTGCTTTCATTATGTGTATGTTTTGGACATGTTTCCATGTCCTTGTGTGTGTATTATGTATGTGAAGATTTGAGCATGTTCTTCCATGTGGATCTAAGCTAGCCTTACTTGCTCTATGTGTGTGTGGACATTTGAACATGTCCTTTTATGTTTTCTCTTTCTCAAACTAACTGATATGTCCCCATGTCCCTTATATTATGGCCTATTGGCCTAATTTGTGTGCCTCATGTGTTTGTATGAATGCATCATGGCCATGACACTTGTCTCTTTCTTGTTACATTCACATCTAGTTTATGATGCCATGAGGGACCACATGCATCTCCCCTACCTCCTCGTGTGCTTTGATGGACATCATGCCCCATCCCCCTAGGTAATGACTCAAATTATACTTAGATTTATTGTTCATATACATTCTTACATTGTTATATCTATCTTGAAAACCTTGTAAATGCTAGATATAACATACATCATACATTGCCAACTTATGTTTAGATTATTTTTACATTATAATGTTATATATACACATTATTTTAGTTTATCACACAGATATCATATGTTTTTCGTCTAACACACATGATGCATTGCTTTTCTTTTGAGTAAAATTATTGCAGAGGTTCAACAACTCCCCTCAAAAGAGGGGGCATTGGTAGGGGTTTGTCACAGAGATCAAGTTATCCTATTGCATTAATAGCATAGTTTTTAGTATGCAAACATAGAAGATAGAGCTCAAATTTAAGAAAATATGGTGAAAATAGTCACATACAGATCAGTCTCAGTTTTGTATAGAAACAACACAGTTGGTCAATAGCATCACATAAAGGACATTGACACAATGTTTTATTGACCAAGGGATGACACTATTGTCCATTAGCCCCAAAAATATAAAAATTATAGAATTGTTAGAAAAGTATAGCAAGTACAGTCCAATTTTTCACAATCATTAGTCACAAATTATATGATATGCTCAATTTATGCTTAGTTATATGTAAAATTACACATGTTTTCTCATATTAGGGGCATCATGTTTGGCATGATCACTCCCATTTTAATTTCAAATACTCATACACATTATTATGACTCAATCCAAAATCCATATGCATAGATATCAGAGTTGGGGTCATGTACGTAGCACATTGTTCCCATATGTTCAATTTGACACTATTACTCTTAGATGGAATGACATATCCATGTCATTCTCCATGTTGTTGTTCCCAACACCATTTTCACCAAGTTTACACCTAATTGATGCTTTATTCTATATACAGTGATTGACATTACTAAGTAGTCCCTGAGATACATTTATGATTGCTTGAGTGGTCCCTAAGCCATTTTTTATTTTAGTGTTTCTAAGTGGCCCTAGATCCGTCATATACCTAGTTTCAGTTACATTGAACAAATTTAGTTTCAGATGCATCTACTACACATGGGTAGATAATGTTGGAGTCATAGCCTAATTGAGTTCTTGAGCCACCTACATAGGAGGGTTGGACAAGCCATCAATCCAATCCAAGTTATTCACAGATTATGATCCACCAAGAAGGGGTGGGCAATGATGGATTCAAGGATATCTTGAGTTATTGAGCCACCCACACATAGGGATAAAGCAATCCATCATCTCAATCCAAGTTATTCACTATTTGATTACTAACTACATGCACACATAGGATGTCACCATGTTTTAGCATTGGTTCACATACCCAATCAGGTGTATTCATTCATTTCCTCTCTCTTTCATCCCTTTACTTAGTTTTGTCTTTGCTTTTGATGTTTCTTAAGTAAGGACTAATCCATTCATGTTTCATTTGTATGACATGCAATGAAGCATGATTCACAGACTTAAACCTAGATTCACTGGCTCCATCTCTTAGGTAAGTCCAAGTACATTTCTTTTCCTTTATCCTATTCATTTTACTTTGTTGCATTTATAGAATAAGGAGGGATGGGGGGTGGGGGGAGGAGGGTGGGAACAAATGTAGTCATCTAAAATGTTATTTGAGTTCAATGAGTGACACTTGAGACCACCTTGTCCTTATCTTATCCCTAGACCTATCTTAGGGCCTCTCTTGATCATTTTCCATCTTTCGTGTGAGTCCAACCTATTCTTAGATACACCAAAAGCATCACTAAGCCACCACCTAGGCACCCAGTCCCCTTATTCACCATTCCTACCACTTGAACATTAGTGTGACCCTTTGGACACTAGCACACTACGTTATTAACCTAAGGACTGTGATACTATCTCTTTGATCCTTACTATCCCAAAAAATATTTTTTTTTCTCTAAGCAATTGTAGAGTCGACCTAGACCTATTTCACATCTTGAAAAGCACTAGAATGCTATATATAGTCCACCTTCAATCACTTATCCACTAGATGGAAATTAGATGTAAATACTCATAAACAAACCAAGAAATAGTGGTGCAAATCAAAGTCATTGATCTCTATTCTACCCTGCTTATGCATGCATCCATCTAAAACATCTTAAAGCTCAGATTACTTAGATTTATATTCTCAATTCACACTCAAATCACTCAAAATAACACACATATTAGTATTCACTTGCACCTGCACTTACACTAGAACTTAGATTGGGATAACTACATTGGGCTTGATCTCCTTTCAAGGTATGGTATATAGGCAATGCTCAACACATGGGGTGTTGAGGTCACATCCAACCTACCTTGCTAATGCCACTCTTTTCTACTTGTGCTCCTCAAATATGCCAACAAACATGAAGGTCTAAGGTTTGGCATTAAAATAATTCAAAATAGGGGAAAAAATTAACTATCATACATACACATAGGCATAAAGTCCCCAAAATCAGGTGAAGGTATACCTAGAAGGTCATTGTCCCTATTGTAGAAGGACACTACCACAATACATAAGATACTAGTGTGGTGCGCTATTATCTAAAGGACTATACTATTGTCTAGGAGGTTTTCTGACTCTTAGTTCCTCTTCATGACATCTTGCACAATCCCTAAACCAATTTTCAACTTGCAATTCATTTGACTCAGTCAATTTTTAGCTAAGTACATCTCTTGTAGTTCATTTTTAATCAGTTAAATCAATTATTGTATAAATAAGTGGCTATAATTATTTCATGTTTATTCCATTATTAATTATTCCATAACTTTAACAACCTATAGTTTTACATTTCATAAATCCTTTAAAAGTTAAATCACATAGTTATGCATATTTTAGGTACAATCACTCCAACTCTCCATGTGTTTCAGCAAGGTAGGACAAGTTCCCAAATTCTTTAATAGAGAAGCATCATTTCCAACATTTTTCAAGGGAAACATGGTTTTCACCAACACATAGGTCTACTCCTTCCTTTCTCTTTAATTTTCAAAATTTAAATTTTGATTTCAAATTTTAATATATGGACATGACTACTACATGTTTGTTGCAAGTTTTGCTATTAAGTAAAATTCATAGTTGGAGCTTCCTACCAAAGACAAAGTGTTTTGTACACATTCAGGTATGTCTTTTTTTTTACTCTAGCAATTTCATTACTAGAATAAAATGGGGGCATTTTTAAATAATTAAATTTGATATTAAGTATTTGACAATGACAAGCTTGACATGTATTTATCACACATGAATTGAGAACATAAATATGGTCCTAACTTATCATTCTATCACACTTACCTACTACCTTATGATGTTTTCCTTCCATTCTTTATCACACAAGTACACAAACCTCATTGTATATTTCAAACATACTTACTATAGTACACAAACTTCTCTAGACCTTTAGTTCAGTCTACCTATATAACAGGTCAATAACATTAGTCACGGTCATTATCTCCACTCAATACTGACTTGAGCTTTATGTTATTGATCCTCTCCCAATAATCACTGTTTTTAAAATATTTTTTTTCCTTGGGGTCAGTCCATCTTACTAGCATGTCAATGCCATGATAAATTAACCAATTGGACTCACATAAATAAAAATCAAGGTCTCGTTTGATAGGAGACATGGAATTTATCTAGTATACATCTATACATTATTGGACATTGAGTGAATATACCTTATTCTTTCCAAATTGTAAATTAATCACTAGGAATAGTCAGAAGCCAAGTGTGAAGCATACTAAATCCAAGTCAAAGCAAGCATTTTCAATTATTTTAGTCAAATCATTAGTTGTATTCAATTGAAGAATTAACACAATTTCATAACCACACCAGGTGGGATAACTACGTGTGGGATGATTTTCCTCCTCAAAGTATTGGATATGTAGGCAGTAGTCAATCATTAACGAGGGTGATTGGGGTCAACTCAACCCATTACACTTCCCCTTTATTATAGGATTTATATCCCTCACAACCGCACCTAGGGTTTTAAAGTGCGCAAGTCTATTTTTTTGGAGTTACATACATAATTAGGGTTCAACATTTCACATACAGAGCTTTCAGAGACAAGAAAATGTGAGTTCATGGTCACTAACCCATCTTTCAGCACAAGTCACTACCGATCAACATAGGTCAATATCAATAGTCAATATTGAACCAAATCCAATGATATTAACCTTAAATACACAAAAAAACATAGTTCATGAACTAGATGAATTGCATGCCCCCTTTAGTTTGTTTTTTATGACCAGAACACAACCATAGTTAGACAGCTAGGAAAGCTAATTACTCATCCATTTGTTTTACTTATTATATTTAAAATCTATCACTTGTCAATTCATTTCAATCAATTTTAGTATTTTACATTCAAATGTATACTTAAATATCATATTTAGCAATCTAAATTCACATAAAAGTTTATATTCTATTAGGGTTTATCAAATGAAATTAGGGTAAAACGGATATACATATAGAAAGATACCCTCCACTTAAGTATTTTATTAATGCTCCTCAACATGCTAAAAAATAAGTTAACAATATATATTCGTGAAAATATTAATAAATATTATTTGAAAGTTATACACATTAATCCAAAAAAACCTTTGACACTAAAATATTTTTATTATTTATAATTTAATTTGTGCTTCCATGAAAATTGAATTTGAATTCCAACGTATATGAAAAAGATGCTACCATCCTACTTAGTGACCCCTTTAGCTCAACTTCAGTTTTAATCTCATCAACTCTTGATAGAATCAGACCATAACCTCTCACATTATGACTATACATACAAATTGTGTTTTCTAAAATATGAAAGTGACAAATATTATGTATTCATGCACAATAATTGCAATGAGATTTGTGGAATATGCCATTATCTTTTTAGAGATTTTCATAGATCTGAAGACCTTCATTCTATATGAGGATATAAAATATTCAGCATTGCTTATCCATGATATACTTCAACTTTGATAGAGAAAACTTAAGTTGCCGTCTTCACATAATGATGTTTCTTTAAATATGATTGTTTGGAGATGCATTTGATAATCACTTTATGTATTAAATTCATCTATTATTGTCTTCAAAAAAAAAAAATTGGACCATTCTTAACCTTCAAAGAAAAGGATTCACTACTTGTAATAGGATCCAATATATATATAATAGAATATATTTATAGAAATACTTATTTTAAAATAAAGTAGAATTAATAATTGTTCAATTTATATTCAATTACTAATACATAAGAGCCAATTACAAATTAACATAAAACGTTTAAATATTATTCATATATTTTAATGCCAACTTATTTTTATAATAACTCTATATTTTCTACTAATCAAACACTTAAATAAAAATAATAAATTAATAATATCTTATTAATTAAAATTTAGATATCGTAAACATTAATATCCAAATTAAATTAAATACATTCCCCTGAAAAATTTAAAAAAGTGACATTCCATCATCAATCCAATCCATTCTCTAAAGCATTAAAACCACAAGGAAAAAAAAATGTTGATATGATAAATTTCAACAAAATGATAAATTAATAATATCATCATCTTATTGATTAATCCCGCCATGTACATTAATATCCAAATTAAATTAAATACACACCCATCATCTATTTGCCCGCAATTTAAATATGTGTCATCCCATCATCAATCCAATCCATTCTTTAAACATTGCATACATACAATCTTTATTGAATCCTATTGAAAGAGAAGATAATTGATTATCGTTACTCCTTAAATGCAGTCAATTTTGAATTGAATGATCTGAGAAAGCTGTTTTGAGAAAAATAAATGAATTATGGCAACGAATATTAAAGAATCCACAGACTTTACAGACATCAATTGAGGCGCCCCATGGTCCTTCAAAGCCGGGATGAAGAATGTGGGCTGCATTATTACCATCAATCTACACTGTAACGTGTCAGAATTTCACCAATAGCTAAAACATATATGATTGTGTGCTGGGTGTAAGCAACCTCTCCTGTAATTTCATTTTCTTTGCATTTTGTCTGTCCTGGTGGGTAAGGATTTACATGCTAATTTAAATCCTCTTAATTATACATTCCACCAACCAACCACCATCAAATTTGAAATCTCACCCTAAGGATTAGCTGGTAAACAAGGCAAATTTAACAACAAATCACATCCAGTAGATTAGACTTAGATCGGCTGCAAGGATTTACCAGCACGATTTTTTCTCTCAGGCACTATGCCTTCATTGCCTGCTAATATCATGTACTTATCCCTTCTGGTGAAATTTGTGCACTGGAATCCGAGGGCACCGGCAAGTTTTTCCTGAAGGTAATTGGCTACTTCGAAGCTTGATTTGCCTCCAGAAAATGTGAGCTCTTTGGGAAGCTTCTCCATGAATTCAACGTCATAGCGAGGGCAAGGATTCATTAAGAAGAATATGGGATCAAGGCATTTGAATCCCCGGGCTGTGGTTCCATAGAACATACTCACCTTTGCATTCATCGCCACAGGAACAATGTCATCTGCTAATTCTGCAAACAGACGACTAAAACGAAGCAGATAAGGCTCCCTGCATGTAGTGCCCTCTGGACACACAACTAGGTCTCCTTCTTTCAACAGAGCTTGCATCGTGGGTCCGTCATATTTTCTGTTTCTTGTTAATCTGACGGTCTTGATGGGTGCCAGGATTTCAGACACTTTGCTGAGGCTGTAGGTCACTGCCGTAACGGGGCGTCCCAAGGCTGTTGTGAGGAATATGGGGTCTAGAAGGGTTCTGTGAGGACAAACATACAATACCCCTCCGCTATTCTCTTTCTGGATGGGAGGTGAACCTTTGACCCTCAATCTTATTCCTAGGAAGCTTCCCACAGGAACTGCAATCTGATAAGGCAGGCATAGCCCCACCAACATACGGGTTATAGCCAAAAATATACCGATGGGATACCACAGAAAAATTACCATAGAAATCAATGGCGTCGGTCTGACAGCCAGTCGCCCATCGTGGAAAATTAGTGGCTTCAAGTACTGCTCCCTCGGCACCGCATCCAATTTTTTGTCTGAGGGTACCATAAATGCTTCCTGTATCAATCAAATTATTGTAGGAACCAACATATTAATTTACAAACAAAGGAACTAATTATGTGTGTAAAATAGAACTAATCGCTATAAACTATAGGTAAAAACTTGTCATAACCACCGAAAATATAGACAATAATATCATACAAAAAGTAAACTCAATGTGAGATTACTAAAAACACCATTTTATAAAATTTCAGTATCTGCGATCACATCATCAACCAGAGTAGATGACAACAGTCAACGGATCATACAGAATAATTGAGATAGAAAGACCAGTGTACGGTATGATCACTTAAACTATGTTTTTTTAAAGAGTAATAGAATATTTTCAGAGGTATTTATTTCATTTATATTATAAATTTAATATAATTGTAATTAAGATTTAATTTTAATGGTCGTATGATTATAAAATAACTGTAATTAGAGTTTAAATTTGATGACATCTATTTCATTTTTATCACAAATCCAATATAATTATAATTAAGATTTAACTCTGATACTATAATCATAAAATCTATATAACTGTAACTAAGGTTTCTTTATTCAACTTATATTATAAATTCAATATAACTGTAATTAAAATTTAACTTTAATGACCTTATGATTATAAAATCCAATATAACTGCAATTAAAGTATATTTACATTTTTTTATGATAATTGTAATTAAGATTTAATTTTGATGGTTATATGATCATAAAATCTATATAACTGTAATTACAGTTTATCTATTTTAACTTATATCATAAATTCAATATAACTGTAGTTATGATTTAACTTTAGTAGCTTTATGACCATAAAATCTAATCTAACTGTGATTAAAATATATATTTGATGGCCATATAATCATATTTAAGTATTTTAATGGTAAAAATAATTTTATTAACTACTGTAACAATCAAAAATGAAATTTAAATAAACAAAAATTTATAATAAATATACATATTTTCTGTATCATTTCTTATTTGTATTTCTTTATACTCTGCACTATATCTGTATTTCATAAATTCAATATAACTGTAGTTATGATTTAACTTTAGTAGCTTTATGACCATAAAATCTAATCTAACTGTAATTAAAATATATATTTGATGGCCATATAATTATATTTAAGTATTTTAATAGTAAAAATAATTTTATTAACTACTGTAACAATCAAAAATAGAATTTAAATAAACAAAAATTTATAATAAATATGCATATTTTCTGTATCATTTCTTATTTGTATTTCTTTATACTCTGCACTATATCTGTATTGAAATGTAATATTGAATAAATAACGGTGATAAAAGAAATTGACTGACAATTAAAGATGAAAGTGCAATATATATCTCAATATTTATATAAATGTATCTAAACTATGTACGTTAATATATACTAAGTAAATATATCACTCTTATATACATTTTCACGAGAACCTTTACCCAACTAACGTTTTCATGACATGAGAACCTGCACCCAACTATCATTATAGATTTTTATATTGACGTGAGAATCCATGCCCTGCTGTCATTGCAGGTTAGGCCCTAAGAAACCAAAATATGTAAATTTGTACGAAGTCCAACGCTAAGATTTGAAGAAAAACTATTTTAAAAAAAGGCCAGGAAAGGGCATTATAATATTACCTTGCATACAGACATGAAAGGATAATCGGTAACACGATCACCGAGGCCAATATCCGGCTTCCTTTCTCCAAAATACGCTTTCACAGCTTTCTGCTTGTTGATGCCAACCAACACCCCTGGTTTAGCCACCAAGCCAGTACAATGCCCTCCAACAACCTGCAGTTCCGTCCCCATGACACAATCCACATTCAAATACTCTTTGAGAAACGGTTCTACCATAATCCTGGGATTTGCAGTCACCACATATCTCTTCCCACAGGATATAAAAACCTTATACGCCTGCGGATGCATGTCTTCAATATAAAACTTGGGCAGAACGGCCCTTCCCACAGTTGTAACCTGGGAGACCTTAATTCCTGCCATGGACACAAAAATCATTAATTGTATTCCGGCCGACTCGGAGACAAAATAGTACAAAAACCACACGAGCGGCGAGACCAAGAGAAGCAGCAAAGCTCTCAAAGGCCCGCCTGCTTCAAACGCCATCAGCATAAAGTAGGGAAATGAAGAGCTCGACCGCAGCAGAGTGCCATCAAGCTCGGACACCACGCTCTGATTTTCCCGGCCAATTTGATCAACACATCTGGCCACCGGAGGAAACTTGGGCGCTCGTTGGACCCCGCCGCCGGCCATTTTCCGAGCCTTGAGCCATGATGTGACTGGCAGCAGATGCCACACAGATTCAAACAACTTGACAAATTCCATTATCAAATCAAAACCAGAACAAAGCTTCCAAGTTCTCAATCTCAGTCGTCCTCCAATGAATGAAGAAACATACTGAGCACAGATCTATATATGAAAAGCAGAAGCAACCTGGTAGTTATGTAGCTAAGCTACACATGTATTTTTTTAATACCGAAGCCCACGCCGCGTGCATTTATGTTGTAATGCCATGAGCCATCCTTTTTGAGTTTTCTCTTTTTTATAACAACCCATGACACCATATAATGCATTCACACACCATGTTTGACTTCCCCCAACTTTTGTATCAATGAACTTATGATTATCTTTCGTATCCCGTCTGCAGCATTAACGTGTCGTCCAAGGCTGACCCACCCATCTCACACTCAGCTCTGTTGTTCTAATTTCTCCTCTACCAAACCTACCAACGGTAACATTTCTCAAGAAGCTACGTTAACCTAATCTTATCTTCCCATTGCGTGTTCATTAATTGATACATTATTTTAGCCCTAGAAAAATTCTAGGGCTTTATTGCGTCTTATCGGTGGCCAAACCATTCCCTTGGTTACGCCGCCCTGACATAGGGAACTTAATATCGATAGGAAACTGAAAGTCAATGTTTTAATTGCAGTAAAACAAATTTCAAGAAAGAGGTGAGGGGTGGAAGTCAACTCCAACCGGGTGCATTTAGTGGCTGTACCAACACAAAACTCATATCGGGGGCATCCGGAACTGCACCTTCTCAACACGGGACTTTGACGTCGTAATTATCGCGCATGAGTCATTTCCTCACGTAAGGGAGGAAGTACAACTGTAGAAGCTGCGTTGGACACATTAATTGATCCAACTGAACATACAAATGTCGATCACGAACGGTTACAGGTTGGTCAACGGTACAAATCCTCCAGATTATTCTATGGTTTGAATAAACATGTTTATGGTTTGATAAACATGTTCAGTATTGAATAAGTAAGTTTCGCTGCCCCAGCTTTTAATGTCTCCGAAAAAGGTCGATGGAATTAGATGGGAGAGAGTGTTTCCACAATCAATGTAAAAGAAGATGGTCTCGATTAATTAAATATATATATTTTTTAAGTGTGTTTGTTGATTATTAGTTTAAATTAAATGTTATTGTAACAATTTACGAGTTGGTTATGTTTCTCATTCTTTTTTCATGTTCTTTTAATTCTAAACGTATAAGATAATTAGTCTGAATCTTATGTATATATAAATAAAATATATATGTTTACCTTACACATTCAACTTTCTAAGGTTGAGTTAAAGTAACCAAAATAAAGGAAGAAACAACTTTCAAGGATTGGATTAATGGGGTGAATTGAATGGTGGTTGAGCTTGTCATTGTAACAATTATTTTTTACTTTTGGCTTTTAGTGTCTCTTTGTGTCTAATGGTTATTTGCAGAGTCAATATGAACGTTGTAGGAGTTAAATTAAGGGATGATGTCAGAATAGGCAAGTATGTGATATTTTGGTAGAGTGAGCACACAAAGAATTCTGCAAATCAATGACCCTATTTGTATTCATAAATGTGCAACAATTGTCTAATGTATTAAATGGCATTGCTTATCAATATCTACTCTATTACAATAGCTTGGTGAAGAGGAATATAAAGGAGAAGAGGGAGTTGATTCACAGGGGAATTCACTATGGGACTGAGTGTAACTCACTGTGGAACTCACAGTGGTACTCAGTTGAACCCCAGGTGGAACTCGCCCTCTCACCCACTTAACCTCTTATTACACCTAAGTAAGTTGAAGCTACATGTGTAAGAATTATCCATTTAATAAGTAAATGGAATAATTAATATCCTACACCAACATATGATTATGTGTTAATAATGAATTGATTTGAAAACCAATTCATGAAGTTCTTGATCGATATTGTTCTTGATAAAACTAACATGATCAAATATGATAACACATAATATTTCCAACTTTATGACATTGATCTTGCTTGAAAAGTATCATTAAATGATGGGGTGATAGGGTACAAAACTAAAAATAACAAGATATTTAAATACTTAAAGAACCATTTAAGTGATTTTGGCCAAGAAATGAACAATCGACATACCAAAAATAATACAAGTTCAAAACAAATTAGTGCCTCATGGTTCTAATCTTCCAACCCAAAAAATATATAATAAAAAACCTAAAATAATTCACTCATATCAAAGTTAAAAAAGCAAAGTGAATTCGATTAGAAAATGTTAGATTTATCAATCAAAAGATGTTAAATTTATCAGTACTTGCATACAAATCTGAATATTCAATCTATATAAATAATAATATTACTAAAATTGTAATGTAAGGAAGTAATATAACTAATTCTTTTCCCCCTTCTCTTCTTCTTTCTTTCTTTTCATTCTTATTCTTTTCTTTTCCTTATTTCTTTATGTTTGGGTGGATAAGTGATGCTAAGGAATCAAGGAGAACCCAAATACATTTCAACATTAATAAACACAAGCATACCACAAGCTCAAAATGATTGGAAAAATAAACAAGTAATAATAGCAAGAAAGCTTAACTTGTTTGGCCTATACAATAACTAAGACATAGTAATGAGAGTGATCACATACAAACACAATGCATAGACTCATTTTAGTAATAAAAAACATTTTTCAAGATATTAAACATAAGAAACAATGAAATATGTATTGCTCAATACAATTATTGTAAAATTATATTACAATATGTAAGGAGATGAGGGGCATACGTATATTTTTAAAGGGATATCTCCCTTTTCATATTGATCACATAAGTGGCACATGTGATTGGACCACTTAAAAGTGACATAACATTAAATGTTATTTTAACCCTAAAGATGTTCATTAATTAAGTAGATCGATTATAGAATCTAACTACTTAAGTTAACTTAACTAAAGGTATATATTAAATATTGCACCAACACTCCACTCACCATGCCCTACCACCTCCTCCCTTCCCTCTAAGTGCAACTTAAGTAGACAATAAAAAAAAATGAGGCATAAAATCATTTGAAAATAGATCCCAACAACTAGACATGATCCAGTACCCATTTACAATTTGAACAATGAAGGATATATGGACTCATGTGAACTCCCCATAAGGACAACTTATTCAACCCCAAGCATCTATTGCAATCAAAGATAATGAGGTGGTTCCAAAGGATTAGTGAAGATGTCAACAACTTGCTCCTTTTTAGGCACAAATGCCAAGCTAAGGACGCCATCCTATATGAATGTTTCAGAGAAATTTTGCTTATGTTCTTTGAAGGAAAGATTAAAAAAACTCGAGAAGGGTATGGTATAAAAAGTTAATATGTTGTGCATGCATTTGATCCAGATGGTTATAGATACTCCTTTTTGTCTTAGGAGGAATGACCTACAGATAAGAAAACACTCAAAGAAATGGTTTGACTAGTTAGATAGTAGGGTGGATAGCCTAACAAGCTAAATCCAAGAATCATGAACTTCTTTAGAGGCTATTAATCCATGCTTTTAAACAATCAAGTTTTGAAAGATGAAGTACTTGCATATATCACAAAAGATACTAAAATGAAATACAAGAAGTGCTTAATAAATGAATAGGTAAATTTGACTAATTATAGAAATAAATTGATTGATCTTAAAGCTAAATGAATCAAGTATGGTCCAAAAAATAGGAAAGGATTTTGTGATTAGGTAGGGGATCTAAAATTTGGATTTGGTTGAGATCTGGTGGGTGAAAATAGTTTGTTTATTTGTCTAACAGTGACCATCGGTGGCTAGGGTGACCATCGGCAATTAGGGTAGCCATCGATGGTTGGGATAGACCATCGACGGGTAGGGTGACCATTGATGGCTACTATTAGCTCTGGGTGTGTTCAAGAAATCTAATTTGATGAAGTTACCGAATGGAATTTTGAGAGATGGGTTTGGGCTGGGTTGATTGTGAAACAACAACAAAGTAACTAATTTGATGAAAATAGATACTTATCTTGATGGTTGTTGATATAAAGAATGGTTGAAGGATTTATTGGTAAAACTTAGAGCAATTTCAATAGAGTAATGATGCTTGGTTGTTGATCGATGAGTGGTAGCACTTTGAATCTCTATCACATTTAATAGATCATTGGAAGAACACTTGTAAAAGGGAAGCACTGATGCAAGAGGCTCTGACTCTAGATGCATATAGTTGATTGATTCTTGATCTAGATCCCTTTCACCTTCTCCTCCTCTCTTTTTATAAGAAGGAAGGAGAAGTGAAAAAATAGGTTAACAAGAGTCTTAACAAGCAGTTAAAATTTAGCTTTCACATGTATTGGCTTACACATGAATTAGACAAGCTAAATATAAAAAAATCAAGCTGGAGTTGATTAGAGTTTGACTATTCAAGTGGTGGGAACCTGACCATCGATGTTCAAGTCTAACCATCAATGGTTATGCTAATCATCAATGGTCGAGGTTCAAAGGTCAAGTTTGGTCAAGGTGGGTTAGTGAACTAATTTAGCTAATCAACTAACTAGCCTCAGGTTGTGGTCAAAGGGTTAGGGGATGATCCTTAAGGGGTCCCAAGGTAGTCTAGGTGTATTTTGACATCTAAAACCATTGTGTAGTTTTTTAGTGTCTACATTTTCCCCCTTTTTCTTATGCATTTTATATCAACAAGATGCAAAACAAAAATGAATTGCGGGTCAAAGGTTTGGTTGCCCTGAGTATGGGAGGAGGTGTTCCCCCTCAAATTAGGAATCAATGAGGTGAA
Source organism: Torreya grandis (assembly GCA_037957365.1). Lineage (NCBI taxonomy): Eukaryota > Viridiplantae > Streptophyta > Pinopsida > Cupressales > Taxaceae > Torreya > Torreya grandis. The sequence continues at coordinate 783,111 of JARHVA010003217.1, read as the reverse complement.
ACATAATCAGGTGTAGGTTTGATAAGTGGTTAAGTTAGTGTTGAGTTGATGGTTGATAGGTTGGGCGCTGAAGCATGAACATATGCACAAAGTACAACTAAGTGTGATAGTCAAGATCATGCATTGACTAGGTTACCATGGTTAGTAAAAATTAGGTCAATACTAGAAGGACAAGTGATAAGTGTAACACATGACTATATGTGATGGTTGGGCTACACTTATAAATGCAAGCCTCCTAGACAAGGTTAGTGCATTCGTGAGTATCTAAGGTAGGAAGTGCTCCTATGAAGACACAAGTTGGTCAGGTGTATGCAAGGTAGTGCAAGTTTACAATGTTTAGCTTGGCAATGTAGTTGGTGTAGGCAAAAGGACCAAGGCAAGGTCATCACAAAAAATATGAAAGTTTGGCCCAAAACAACCAATGACGAGGTGATGAGGTTGGTGGTCAAGGTTAGTAGAGAAGGTGATCTCTATTGGTGGGCACTTAGTTTGGTTATGCTAAATGTTGTTTGAAGGGATGATGGTTTAGAGGAGAGAATCAAAAGTAAGACCATCGATAGTCAGGGTTGACCCTTTGGGTCGATCATCAATGGTCAGGTGTCAGCCCTAAAAGGGTGAGGTCAAAAAGATTACCATGAGCCCTTTGGTGTTCATTTGAGTAGTTTGACTTCTGATGACGAGTTGTTTGGAATTTTGTGAGAGAAAATGGTTATGCTATGGTGAGAGTAATTGATTGGGTGAGGTGGATTGAATTGACTGAGCTTTGACCTAACAAGGATCTAGGGTGGATGAGGGAGAGTATGAGGCCAAGTGGTGGCCCCTAAAGTTCTTCCATGATGATAATAAAGGAATGAGGTAGGCATTATTATTCAATTGATAGCTTAGTGTTAATTTTACAAATGTATTGATTTGAATTTGCTTGTTATGATTGGTTTGAGGGTGGGTTGGGTTTAGTTTTACCTAGGTTTAGGTTTTGATAGATTTGTTTGAATTTAAAGTTAAAATGGGAGTTTGGATTTGGAGTGGCAAGGGTATGATAGGGTAGGGTGGGTTGGAAGGTATTTTAGTAGAAAAAATTTAGGGGTTTTGGGTGTGTAGTTTATAGTTTGATCACTAGTGGTTACTTTACAGTGACTATCGATGATCATTTTCAACTGTTTCCAATCACTACCAACCATCGGTGGTCAAAAAGTGACTATCAATAGTCATTATATGGGGACCATCAATGGTTGGTCTTCCAACCATCAGTAGTCACCCTGACTGTTAGCAATCAATATAGGTTGGGAATTTTTGAAAAGTGTGGGTGGATAGATAGTTCTAAGGTTAATGGTAAAACATATATTGGAAAAGGCTTTTGTGAATAGTAGATATGAATGATTTGATATGTAATGGCTAAGGGTTAATGTAAAATTTAGTGGTAAAAGGTTAAGGGATGAGGGTTATGAATAAATAAGGTTAATGGTTTGAATGTTGGGTTAATAATTGAAGGTTGATAGGTAATAGTTAAAGGTGGATTTTTTGATTCAAATAAGTTAAGGGTAGTGATGTAGATGAGTCATAGGTATAGGTCATGGTAGGCAAATGTTATGAGTTGAAGAGATTAGTATAAGAGGTAGGTGTAAGAGGTTGAGTTTGTAGGCCAAAATAGTATAAAGAACTAAATTTGTTTGCTATCGAACCTTGTAGGCATGGGAGAGGATTCAAATGAGGGATAGAGTGCCCTAAATTTTCAATGAGATTCATTGAGGTATGATTGTTGATGACTAGGCATACATGGAGGATGTAGGCCTTGACGGTATGATGCATTACCAACATGTACCTTGAGAAATGATGATGTTAGTGGTACTCATCGAGAGATGGGATCATACCATTAATACATTTTTACTACCTACCAAGGAGTTATCTATTTTGCCTGAGGATATCCACAAGATCGTGTGACTACCCATACAGGGAGAGATGATCTACCACATTGAGAGGGAGGAGTGGGATGAGATTATGGGACTTTTGTATGGAGATGATATAGATTTTTAAAGGTGAAATTTTTAAGGATTTTATTACACACTACTATACCAGAGGGATAGATATGTGAGGAGGTTTCTCACAATGATGATGATAATAGTGATGTGCTACACATTACCTAATTCTAATAGTGGGAGGTTTCCTTATTTATTGTTGGGTGTGCTCGTGGAGATGTTTTTTGGGTTTCATAGTGTTTGTGTGGGCACCTATGTTGTTAGTTTAGATTTAATGAGAGATATGGGGATTCTATGCCCACCAAAGATATATGATCAGTGTCAACGTCATCCTCCATTATTGAGCCTATGAGCACATCCAAGTGTTGAGACTGATGGGACTATCATGGGAGGTTTATACTCATATGGGTTTTTAAGTTGGATACATGTGGTGGAGTGATTATGATCTTTTAAGACTATGAGGATCACATGACATTGACTAGTTCAGAGGCGAACTAGATGCCTTAGTCATCTAAGATGTGATTTGGAGACCATATGTTAGGTTTCTAGGGTGGGCATATTATAGGAGACATAATATATCCTTACAGAGATACAAATGGATATATGATAGACAAGATGGTGAGACAAAGTTGATACCATTTGATAGGGTATGGTGATAGTTTGTCTTAGTTTAGGGCATCTCTAGAGAATTCTCAAGGTACAAGAGGGAGGATGCAAAGTTTCCATTACCCATCCATAGCTAGTTCATGATTTCATTGACCACGAGAAGCTTCTAGTGAGGATAGAGATAAATGATACATGTGTTATAGATGGGTATCCTACATGGTACCAAACACTTTATGCCTCAAATGATATTGGTCCTAAGGATATGGGTCAATAAGATATGGATTTTGATGTTAGAGGGGATGGGCAACAGGTTCAAATGCTGGGGGTTACCCCAAATGTACAAGTAGTGATCATGGAGAGGGACTAGGCATGTGTAGTTTTAGCCACAACACAAGCATCCTTGGTAGTAGTACATGCATCACTAGTAGTAGCACAAGGTCAATTGGCCACCATTATAAGTGAGAGATATTAGGTTAGGTCTTATCTAGCCTTGGTGATGTAGGAGGGAGATTCTCTTCAGTAGATAGAGGGTGGAGTACTAGTAGTGGTAGTACTAGTAGGGACTATCGCTATGCAGAGATACATAGAGACTATGGAAGAGTTATGGTAATATGAGGCCTTAATATTTAGGCATCTTTTATATGAGCCCCGATGGGGTGAGTATATGGATGGGATTGTAGGTGGTGCTAGCACAATGACACCAAGTTAGTGGGCTGCATCTGTGGGAGGACAAACATGTGTAGGAGGGTAGGCTCCATGAGGCAGTGGTGCACTAGGAGGAATTGGTGCCTCAGGTTTTTAGTTGGTTTATGAGACATTATACTTATTATGTATATGATTTTTGATACTGGCTTGTGAGCTGATGTAATGAGATGTATATTTTTAGAGAGACATGTACATTTTGTAGACATTATGATGATGATTATGTGATTATAGACTCATAATTTATAGATATGATCTTTGCATATGGATTGTGGTTCTTAGTTATGATGTTCATGTTGATTATTTTTTATTATGGTTATGCTCATGATGATGTGGATGTGGACTCACCTAGCTAGGCATGTGATGATATGTTTCTTTATTCATGTTTACGATGATTTTTTATATGGATTGAGGTTATGATGTAATTTTGTTTATGATTATGACCATGTTTATCACATTTATGGTTACAATTTTCGTCTTATGGATGTGATCATTTAATTTCATGTGATGAGATGATGATGTTGTGGATATGGATATGATCATGATAATGGTTACTGGTTGTGCTTAGGTGGAAAAGATTATGATGTGACTATTTTTATGGTTTATGGATGACTAGGATGATAGTGATGATTATGTTCATGTTTAATTGTAATGAGTATATGCCTCTTCATTTAGATTTAGAAATGTGGTAAATATGGTATATTGATTATGTATTTGTGATGGTGATGGTGATAGTTGATTTGTTTATGGATGTGGTTTTTATGCTAAAATTTAATGACCATATGCCTCCTCATTTAGATAATAGACATGTGATGAATATGGTTTATTGTGATTATGCTCATGGATGATTTATGCTATGACGTTAATATGATGATATTATTATGGATTTTGATGGTGATATTATGTGATGTGGTTATGATTATGGTCATTTTGTTTTAAATTACATAAAGTAAGTTAAATAACAAAACTAGATGTGAGAAAGAGAAGATAATCAAGAATCAAATGTCTAGGTCAATATATCAACTAGTATGAGAGGATAAGGAGGCACAATGTTTTTTCTTTGGTAGGGACCAAAACAAAAGTTGGATGGGTTTATGGAATATAATCCCTTTGAATGCTTCACATTAGTGTTCATTAGTTGGTTAAAAAGGTGTCTTGATCACATTATGTCAAATAAGCTCAAAAATCCCTTGCTTATAGTGTATGAAGGGGAGGGAGATGAAAATGGAATCTTCTTGGGAGACTAGTTTGCCTCTCCTGTAGGTCACTAAAGAGCCAATATAAAAAATTTCATGTCATATATGGTGTAAATTGATTGATGCTGTAATTCTACTTATGAAAGCCAATTGTGGATTCCAAATTATGTTTGTATTTTCAAATTTTGATAATGAGTCTTTTGATCTTTTGTTGTTGTTTGGAGAGGTTGGGGAAGCTGGTCAATGCAAGCAGCTTCCAAAAAATTGTTATTCTTTTCACAAATGCTTTACTCGGCCATCCTTCAAGGGAGTGGTCTAAGTTTGTGTGCTTTGTTTTGAGTATTTTGATAGTTTTCCTTCAAGGGAGTAGTCTACCTTGCATTGAGAAATTTTGATATGCTTTGGCAACTATCCTTCGATTGAGTAGTCTACAAATTCTAGGAATGGCCCATTATTATTTTTGGTTATGATTTTTCTTTTGATTTTTTATTTTGATGTAATGAACTTGATTATATAAGCTTGAAGGTTCACCTTTTATGAAGGTAAAACTAAAATCACAAGAAGGTTGATTAGGTGTAAAAGAGGTTTAGGTGATAATGATAATGGAAATCCATCCTTAAAAAGGGGCAAAAAATACCATGAGAATCATGCCATGGGTAGAGACATGATACCCTTTATTCAAGATTAGGCTATGGTTGTGATAGATAATCACATGATTCAGTTTTAATCGATTGTCCCTAAAATAGGGAGATGGGTGGGGTTTGAAAACAAAGCATGAGCTTAAGTTGGATAAAAGGTGAGTTTGATCCTATTTTAACAAAATAAATGATGTATATTTGAAGCATTGAGGGGCTTAGGTTCTAGGTTTCCTTCAAGAGAGGATAACCAATAAGCTCCTAATTCATACTTGTGTGTTATGATGTAAGGTTCAAGCTAATTAAAAGTAAACTTGCCTCGCTTGATTTTCTCCATATTGGTGACATGTTGATTTTTATTTAGGATAAGGTATCCAATATTGAATTCTCTCACTTTAAGGTATTTGTTATAAGCATGTTTAATTCATTATTGATAGAATGAAAGTGAGTAAGAGAAGTTAAATGACATTCATCAAGTATTTCAAGTTGGGCTAAACGTTCCTGACAATAATCACTCTCAGAGATGAGATCTTGCAAGGATATGTGAAGAGAGGGAATTTAGACTTTGAGAGGCAAGACAACTTCTACTCCAAAAACTAGAGAAAAAGAGGTGGCACCCATAAGGGTTTAAATGCTAGTATGATATGCCCATAAGGTGAAAGGGATGTGTAAATGCCAATCCCGAATATATGCATTAACCATTTTAGTTAGCATGTTGTTGAGATTATTTTTAGAGGTTTCCACCTATCCATTTGCTTGAGGATGATAGGGAGATGAGAAACTTAACTTGATACCGAATGCATCATAAAGACCTTGAACTTGTTTGTTTTTGAAAGATTTATCATTATCGATGATAATTTTATGTGGAACATCAAAATGATAGATGATGTGATGGTTGATAAAGTTGATAGTCTGTTTAGCTTTGGTTAAGACAAGAGGAATAACTTCTACCCATTTAGTAAAATATTATGTTGTAGTGATCATAGAATGGTGTCACTATGAAGAATGGGGGTTAATTTCATTGATGAGGTCCAAACCCCATTGTGAGAAGGGCCATAAATATGTGGATATGTGAAGACTATGGGTAGGTGCATGATGTAAATTAGTATGTTGTTGACACTTTTGACACCTCTTTTTCACCTCAACCATTGACCTCTAGCTTCTCCTATATAGAAAAACTAGACTTTTTCCAAACATACCTTTATAAGTGTGCTTGGAAGGGATTTGGTCTAATATGGACCACATGAGTTGATTTTAATCAAAACCCAAAAACCTCACAAAAAGCATGGCCTCAGTTTCATGCTACCTAAACAACAAACCAACCCACCTCCCATAACCATCACTGATGAGGAAATCTCATCCTTTGACCCATCCTAAGATGATAGGAGATGACTCTCCTACCATTAATACTATTCAGTGTCATGATGAGCATAAAGGATCCATTATGGGAATTTGCATGGAAGGGATAAAAGAAATAGTAGATGTTTCAATGGTAGAAGAAGATGGGGTTTCATCTTTGAATGATGAAGGCTTTTTGGATGGTGGAAGGAGAATTTCATTGGGTTGATATGTCATGTTTTAGAATGTGAAAGGGATCAAGTCAACTTGTATGGTAACAACTTGACCTTCATGCTTAAATTTAATGTACTAGTGTAGGGTATATGGCAAAACACATGGAATGAATCCATGGGCATCTTAGTAAAATGTTGTAGTGGAACTCTCCTTAAACTACATAGAAGAGCTTAGGAAGTGTGTGGGGTCCTAAGAGAATGTGAAGGACAATAGTTCCTAAAGTCATAGCCATGGTATCCTTGAATGATCAGAGTACCACTAATGTTTTTGGCATGATGTTCTTGCGTAATTTGAGTTGGTTATAGGCATGGGAGGAAATTATGTTGATACTAGCTCCTCTATCAATCATAACCCTCTTGATGTAGGTCTAGTTGATATAAGTGATAATGAATAGAGGAGGGTCTAGATCATCTAGATGGATAAAGGGTATTTTTGAATCCTTAAACGTAACAAGGGTGGAAATGTGAAGAGATCCAACAAAGGATTCTAAAGGTTGAGAGTATTATGTAATAACATATATAGATTGTAATGCTTCTATCATTTCTTGGTGATGATGGGGTGAGGTATTAATCAGTTCATACAAAATCATCTTCACTAGCATTTGGTGAAACTATTTGAGGACTACTCGTTATATTGATTCAAATGGGTTGGAGTGAGAGGGTCCCAAGATGGATACTTTGGGATTGGTTGGAGGTATGGGTGCTTGGTTTTGTTTGGGTGATTAGGTGGTGGAAGAGGGATATGTCCATGGAATGGATACCTTGGATTTTCCCTTGTCTTTGAGTTGAGCCTATGAGCGTCTGACCACATGGATGGTATGGATTGGGGGAGGAGTCAAGATGGATGATTGCTTTGGTTTCTCTTCACTCTAAGATGAGAGTGGAGGAGTAGGTAGGTATTATTCAATGACTATTGGTTCTTGGATTGATGTCAGGTTCACATGAGGCTCATCTAATAATAAGTCATCCTCATGATATAGATGATGGGCTAATGCTTGGAGAGCCTTGTAGTTATTTGTGTCATGCCTATGTGTCCTATGATATGAGAATATTAATTTACCATTATACCAAGATAGTTTAGGAATGTGTGGGTTAAATGCTCTGATTGGTGGCAAGGTTAAGCAAGATGCTTGTAGTAGTATGTGTAAGATGTTTGAGTAGAACTCGAGCAATGAAAAAAAAGGCACATGGTTTGGTAGTTGAGGTGGAATCCATTTTATAAGTGGGCTTGGTGGTAGAGGTTTTGGGTAAATATGTGTTTTTGGTAGATGATTTTGCTTTTGGTAGAGAGGTTAAGAGTTTGGGGATAAAAGGTTTTGGGGTAGACATTTGGGAGATAAGTAGTTTATTTATATCTGATTGGGAGATAGGGGGTATGTTCATGGGTGGTTCAGTGAAAATAGGTGTGGATGAAAGTAAGAATGATGTTGTACCCAAAAGTGGTGGTTGGGTTTTGATTGGGATGGTTGGTTTCCCATTTAGGGTAGAGGGGTGAGGTCCCAAAATAGAGGGTAAAGTTGAGAGGGGAGGTAGGGTTCTGGTTTTTTGGTTTGTAGGGGGTTTTACCTTCTTGGTTGGATTAGCTTGATGTTTTTTTGATAGGTTTGGTGGGATTAAATCCAAATTTACTGATAGGTGAGTAAATTTATGAGTAGGTAATACACCAAGGTTCTTGGTGGGTTTGGTTGGGATGGTAGGGATGATTCGATGACTTTGGGTGAGTTTGGTTCTGATAGTATTGATATAATTTGATGGGTAGAGGTGTCTGATGGTTGGGTTTTGGTGATAATGAATTTGATAGTGGAAATGGTGGGTTATTATAATGGTGAAGGCTCCTGCTTGGTTCTATATGAGATTCTAAGCTGTTGTCAAAATATGGATTGGTCTAGGTTAGGGTCAAATATGAATTCTAAGTTTTTAACTAGTCTAGAGAATGGTTTATATATGGGTTTGAATCCCCTAGTAATGGATTCAAAGGATAGACCTAGGGGTTGAGGGGGATGAATGATTACCTCATCCTTTTCTTGATCAAGAGATTCAAATATTTGGGAAGGTAACTCCTCAATGGGAGGTGTAGACAAAGTGGTTTTTTCCTTGGGAGTGATCTCTAAAGGAAGAATGGATTGTTATATGATCGAGGGAAATGATAAAATGGGAAGGGTTTCCTCCTCTAATTTTCATATCAAAGGAGAGGTTGGTGACTCCACTACCTCAATAAGTGGAGTAAGGGAAGGGGTGATTTGGTTGATGGTCTTCTAAGTAGTAAGTTCACCAAGAACCATATTGACTATGGGCTTTGTGAATAAGAAAAGATTTTGCTTTGCTTCCATTGTTGGTAGAAAGATCATGGTTGGGAAATGGTTGTTTGAAGATATCAAGTGATTAGTTTAGGGGTGTATTGGGGTTATCCAACACAACTTCCCCTTTATCAATAAGAGTTTGGATAAAAGTATTGAAGGTGTTAGATATACTATGTCATGTCTAATGACTCGGTGAAAGGTGCACAATTCATTCTCCTTGTACCATCTAGATATAGGATGAGAGGAATCAAATTACTACAAAGGATTGATGGGGGGAGACTGTATGATATTGGATTTTAACAACTTCTCCAAGAATGAATCATATGACTCTCCAAGTAGAGTAAATTGATTTTGGGTGTTGTATTTTGGGTTCTTAGTGTTTTGATTGGAAGAATTGGAAGAGTTAGATTGGTTAACAATGGGTGGAGGGATGGTCTTAAAGACAACCAAATTTGTGGTTCCCTTATTTTTAGAATTAATGTTGGTTTGGTTATTAGGTTTAGAGGAAGAAGTCTCATTTGATTTGAAGGTAGAGTTCTTATTTCTCAATTTTAGCTTCCCTTCATCAAGGGCTCTATTTTCTGGTTTTAATGCCATGGTAAAGCCTCATCAAAGGTCCTAAAGCTCTAAACTTGAAAAATAGAGGAGATGTGTTTGGTGCAAGCCTGCACAAAGATTTCAATTAGCTCAAGTTGGGGTAGAGAGAAGGAGAGTTGGTTTATCAAACTTATCTAATGGGCCATGAAGTCAATAATGGATTCATCATTAAATTTTTGAATAGAGTAGAGGTCAGTGATAGAGACTTTATTAGAGATATTTATGGAAAAGTGATCTAAGAAAATTTGAGCTAGTTGGGAAAAATAAAAGAGGGAGTGATTTTTAATATCACCATACCAATCTAGTGTCAGACCTAATAGAGACATGGGGAAGGTGCAAAGAATGAGAGCATCACCATAGGAAATCATATAGCATGAATGCCTAAATGTTCTTAGGTGCTGTTGAGGGGCCTCCTTACTATGGAGCTTTGAAAATTCCCATTTAGGAGGGTATGGTCGAATGGGGATGGATGGGTGAATTGGTTCATTATAGATTTGGTCATATGAAAAAATATTATGAGCTCCAGAAATGGATGCCTCTAGATTAGTCATTTTGTCTATTAACATTTTGATAAGGTCTGTGTGGGGTTATGCACCCCCATAGTTGTAAGGTCAATTGTGTTGGGTTTGGGTAGGTGTGACATTTATATAGTTGGTAGGGGGTTGGGAGGCTACCACATATTGGTATGTGGACATGGGTGGTTGGGATGATGCCACATAAGAATGCATGGAGATAGGTTGTTGGGTGGAAGGTAAAGGTATATACCCTTCAGGGTTAGGGATGTAACTCAAGTTTGGTATGATTGGCACCTTTTGAAAGATTAGCATACATTGGGTAGGAGGTATGGTTGGGTTAGTAGATAGAGGGTAGGTGGTTAATTTGGTACTAATGGGTGGAAGGGTGGAAGGTATGGGAACCACCAAGATCTGGAATAGAGTGGAGGTAGGTAGGTTAGAAATGGGAGGAATGGTGGTGGCACTAGTAGGGGTTATCCTAAGGTAAGGGAAGTATCGATGCCCAAAGGATGGGTTGCTCCTATACTAAGAGGGTTATTAGTTGGGGAAGAAGGTGTTTGGGTGTTGCTTGGATGAGTGGTTTGGTTCTGAATGGTAGTATCAGTGGGGTTATTTGTAGAGGATGATTCTTGGGTGACTAAAGGCTGGGTGTAGATGGTGGCTATAGATTTATCACCCATAAGTGGGATGGCATGTCATAGGGCTGGTGAAGAGGTAGAAATGAAGTAGGGGTATAGTGAGATATGGTGTTAAGGTAATGTTGGAGGGTTAGGGGGTTGTTATCCAGAAAGGTGACAAAATCTACATCACCTTGGGCAACCATTTAAGGGATGGTAGGACTCCTAGAAGGATGAAGAGAACTCTCTGCATTTGAGATGTACTCCATAGATGAGGGAGAAGAGGAGGATGGATGAATATGAAGTGGATCCTAGTTTTCTTGGTTTCTTAGTTATTTCCTAGTCAAAACCATGAAAATGAGGAAAGGAGGAACATACAAGCAATCTCACAACTCAAACAAAGAGAAGATAAGAAAACAAAACACACACTAAATCATGTTAAGTCCCAAGGTTATTTTTAGTCTCTCTTGTGGATTATGCCTTAAGTTCTAGGAGTTGTATGACTCAAATTGGCTTGTAGAGTGGGTACTAAAAAAGAAGTTTTGGTTGGTTTTAGGTTATGTTTAGGATCTCAAAGGGATCTGTATTGGAAATTAATACGTGGTTTGATATTGGGGCCTACCCCCTCACTTCACACATCATAGAAATAAGGGTGTCAAGTTCTTAGCCAAGATATATTGATTTTCAAAGATTATACTCAACCACAGAGTTGATTTGGTTCTCCCCTTGGTGATGAAATCCAAGTAGGATGGCTGGGAAAGGTGATTGCTAGGTAATGAAATCCTAGTTGGGCCTTATGTCAATGAGTGATTCTTGATTAAGTGTAAGTGGTTTGGTCTTGTGTGTGTGATAAGAGTGAAGCTATGATTAATTCACTTGATTTAATTAAGCTATGTGAGTTAAAATAAACAAATAAATAATGGATGCAGTCAATTTTAAGCCCAAAATTAAAATTTGATTTTGTTGTATGAGCAAAAAGATAGATGCAACTATGAACCCAAGATAAACCTCAAGGGTCCCACTGGGCATGTTAGAATGTTTTATATAAATTTTGATTAAGTTCTTTAGAGAAAAGAGAAAATAAAATCAAGAAGGGTATGGTAGAAAAACCTGATATGTTATGCACACATTCGATCCAAATAGCTGTAGATACTCCTCTTTGGCGTGGGAAAAATAACCTGTAGATAAAAAAACTCAAATAAATGGCTTGATTAGTTACATATTAGGGTGGATTGCCTATCTAGCTAGATCTAATAAGTACGAGCTTCCTTGGAGGTTGTCAATCCACACTTTTAAATAATCAAGTTATGAAAGATGAAGTACTTGCATATATCACAAAATTTATTGAAATGAAATACAAGAATTTCTTGATAAATGAATAGGTGAATTTGACTAATTATAGTAATAAATAGATTGATATATCAGATATGGTCCATTGAAAAGGGTAAGATTTCATGATTAGGCAGGGGATCTAAAATTTGGAATTGGTTGAGTTATAGTGGGTGAAAATATCATATTGTTTATTTGGCTAACAGTGACCATCAGTGGTTGGAGTGACCATCGGTGGTTAGGGTAACCATCGACAGTTGGGATAGACCATCAATGATCAAGGTGACTATCAATGGTTACTGTGAGTTCTAGGTGTGTTCAAGAAGTCTGATTTGATGAGGTTATAGAATAGAATTTTGAGAGATGGGTTTGGGATGGGTTGAATTTGAAATGAAAACAAAGTAACTAATTTTCTAAAAATAGATACATAGCTTGTTGGTTGTTGATCTAAAGAATGATTGAAGTATTTTTTGGTGAAACTTGGAGGAAGTTTAACAAGTATGATGCTTGGCTTTTGGTCAATGAGCAAAAGTACTTTGGATATCTATCTTACTTACTAGGTCATTAGAAGAACATCTATAAAAGGGAAGTGCTAATGCAAGAGGCTATGACTCTAGATGTGGATGGTTGACTAATTCTCAATCTAGATCCCTTTCACCTTATTCTCCTCTCTTTTTATAAGAAGTAAGGAGAAGTGAAATAATAGGTTAACAAGAGTCTCAACAAGCAGTTCAAATTTAGCTTTTTCATGTATTGAATTGCACATGAATTAAATGAGTTAAATATAAAAAAGTAAGCTGGAGTTGACTAGATTTTGACTATTTAGGTGGTGGGAACCTAATCATCAATGATCAAGCCTAATTGTCAATTGTTAGGGTGATCATCAATGGTCAAGAGTCAAAGGTCAAGTTTGATCAAGGTGGGTTAGTGAGCTAGTTTAGTTAGTCAACTAACTAGACTAAGGTTTGTAGTCAAAAGGTTGGGGGATGGTCCCTAGGGGGTCTTGAGGTAGTCTAGGGGTGTTTCAACATCTAGAAATATTATGTGTAGTTTTCCAGTGTCTATAATGATCTTCAAAATGAAGTGCATATGAATCTTAATGTGTTTGATCTTTGATACTCCACTAGGTTGTGATAAATATGTATGGCACTCTATCTATCACATCAAATAGTAATGGCTTGAGTATGTGGATATTCAAACATTGTCAACACCAAGCCATAAAACCTCCTAGCTACCTAGAGCAACAACTTGACACTCTACCTCTATTGATGATATTAAAATAGTTGATTTCTTTTTACAAGACCAAGTAACTAGACCTAAACCAAGGTGATATAAAAATCTAGAAGTAGACTTCTAATTATCAATGTCAATGACCCAATTTGAATAAGTGAAGGCCACAATTTGATAATACCATGATGCGTAGTATATACCAAAGTGTGTAGGACCCTGAATTTACCTTATAATATGGTTGGTTTCCTTCTAGTGCCTCTCATGAGATTCTTGACATAAAAAAGAGACAAGGATAACCACAAAGTAAATATCAAGATGTTTGTGTGTTCGAAGAAAAAATTACCCACCAACTATCAATATAAAGTAGCATCAACTCTTGATGTAGTCCAACTAGCTAACAATGTAACCCTTGACTGAAAAGGTGTGGGGGTAAGATTGAAATAAAACATGCCAAAGTGATGAATGAATTCATGATCATACTTATGCTAAAAAATGGATAACTGATAAAAATATTGGATGCTTTGTAACCCAATAAATTAGTGCACAAGTACTAAATATGTCATGTCAAATTTATCCATTAAATTATGCTATACATATTTAAGCATAGGATGGAAACTACCTATAATGATAAAGTCATCAACTTAAATAACCAATATTATAAGTTAATACCTATCCCTCTAAATGTAGACTACAGGGTATGTATGAAAATGTGTGAAACAAAAAACAAGTAGAAAATTGTTCATCTTCTCATACTAATATCTAAGTGTTTTCTTGATACAATATCATGAATAAAAAATTCTAAAAACAAGTTAAATATCTTATAAAAATCCATATGACCTTTCTCCATATAAATATCCTCATGAAGATCACTATGTAAAACTATGTTGATGTGTGTTTTATGCACATCCTAGAGGGTAATGGGATAAATCCCTCTTGTTTTAGGATTATCAAAGATAATACAATGTATGAGTTGTAATATTGGACTCTACTATGTAGTCTACTTGGAATAACTTGGTGAATGATAAAAATGTTACCAAAAATAAGTAATACTAACATGTTTACACTGTGCACTATCTTAAAACCTTACCAATATTACCTAATTTGGATATTCACAATGGTTATAAATTACTAAGTGAATTCTAGATAAAAGAAACAAAAAATAAAGAGAAGAGTAGGGTGGAGAAAAAGGTTTCCATACCCCATTGGGACACTATTTATTTGCACAAACTATTTTGTGAATTTGATTGCAATTTTACTTGTATCTACATAGCTTAACCTAGGCTCAAAATGAAACAAATATAATAGAGAGTATAAGGGGTTTATGATGTATTTAATTTATATATCAGTACTTTTATAAAATAAATCACCACATAAAATGGTTAGTTGTTTAACCCTAAATTATTGGATGTGGATCCTATTGGGATAAGTAAGGTTAATAATATAGAAATGAATAAGCATAAGTGTGATAAATAGATCTAAAATAGGCCAATTAATTAAAAAACTCAGATAGAACATATGTTGAATTTATTATACTTATAAATGCTAAAAATGGAAAGTATAACTATGCTAGATATGAAAATCAAAAATAAATAAGATAGTTGGTTTTAATGTTAATATAGATTTGGATCTAGAACAATAGGAAGTAAACTAGAAGAATATTCTAGAATAATCACCAAATTCTGTATTAAGTGCCTTTACAGTTGCAAATACTTGTACTATCTTGGGATAGTTGTGTCGACACTAGTGTCTCAATCAGATGTAGGTGTCTTTTATAAAACAACTAAAACATGATGTCACCACCTAAATGGTTTTGTTTTTTTTTGTTTCCTTTGATCTAGTGCATTCAAATCTAGCTCATGGACTGTCACTCCTTGTCAAATAGTAAATCCCTAGTTCTTCATCTTCATAGTGGTTGTGGGAAAAAAAGGTTAGTGGGTAGATGGTGTTGAGTTACCCAAAAGATCACTTTGTTAATGAGCATTATTGATCTGAAGGATATTTTTTGAAGTTCTTTGGTTTTTTATAAATGTGGTACATTGTATATGGCTCATAAAGAGCTTTTCAACAATTGTTGGAATGCAAAAAATGGACATTGTATGCTCCAGTTATCAATGGTCAAAGTTTGGTCAATAAGTAGTCAAAGTTGGTCAAAATAGAGAAATTGATGGTCTTGGAATGTTTCTGAACTAGGTCTATGGTGTATAACTCATCACAATATTTTTGATGCATTTTGAATGGACCAATTCTAAGTGTGTATGTGAAATTTATGGCTAGTCAAAGTTGTGGTCAAACTCAGTAAAGGTGATGACGTGGCAACATAGACCAATTAAATGATGGCATGTGGACCAATTAACATGGGACATGAATAATTTTTTTGGTGACACATGGTATATGCTAGTCAAAATGTGGAGAATTTAAATAAACAAATAAATTATTATTTCTCCATCCCATATATGAGCCTTATTTAAAGCCATAGATAATGGTGAATCCCATATCTATGGGATAAGTGGGGGGATAATGTTAAATCCCACAAATATTGTAAAGGCCATATAAAACTTGTAATGACTTTATATTGTAATCCCACGATAGAATGGGATAATTGTTAATCCCATTAAAATAAGTCTTGGGATAATTATGAATTTTATTGAAATTTGTAAATGGATAATCATCCAAGACCATCTTTTATGGACTCATAAACCTATATAAAGGGTATGAAGGGGTCATTTGAAATCATAATCAAAGTATGAAGAATAATACAAAAGACTTGAGCATAATCAAGTAGATCTAGAGCCAAAGTAAGATCCAAGATCCAGAGCCAGAGCACTAGAGGATCATTATATGGGACTACAAAAGCTCTAATTCTCTACTATTTTCAAGGTGTTATTAAGCTGAGTATTGTAATAATAGATCTACTAGAGGAGTTATCACTACTTGGATGCTTTTGAGGAAGATCATTTTATGGAGCCATTGACTGATGCCAATTCTAACTTAGCTCTATGTAGAGGTTATTAGAGGCTGTGCAACAAAGGAGAAGTCAACAAGAAGGTGTAAAGCAAGGAGGCCTTGCCAAAACATTTTGAAATCCTTTCAAGACTAGTCTAGGCATCTACAAGACCAATTGGCACTTGAGTTCATAATAGATTCATTATAGTTTTGTAAGTTTTAAATTTGTACTTGCAAATAGATTTTTATAATGAATCAGTTCGTCATTTAGAGAACCCAAATACATAGGCATATGTCAAAATCCATTATCAAATTGTGTTTAGTATTCATTATTAATTTCATTAAATTCTTTTTAGTTGATTATATTTTTGGAGTTGAATTTTGGCATTAAAACTAATTCACCTATAAGGATCCAAAAAGTAAAAGTTCCAGAGTATGAAATATACTTGTTTACTAATCAACTTGGTATGAGAGAAATTGATTTCAATGGATTTATTTAGTTTACTTTTGATATCAGTTTGCTTTTGATTCAGTATTTATAGACATTTGGGCCTATTAATCTTCTATTTGTAGTGTGCATTATTTTATAAGTACATGTTATTTGTAGATAGCTATGGGTAAACCCTTGAAAAGAGAGAGATTAGAAGATCTTGAAAAGATCAATTTACAAATTAAATATGAGAATGCTTTTATGAGATCCAAGCTCTAATCCCTTGAAGAAAAAATTGCATGCTTAAAATTAGAGCTAGAAACTAAGGATGACCTCTTGATGAGATTGCAATGTAGTGAATATAAGAAGGATTTACCTTCTATGTCAAATGCATAAACCATGATAGAAAAATGCATTGTAATTTCATCACCATGTTGTTCTTCCTCCCATTTAGATTCAAGTGATGTTTTTGGTTCATTTGAAAAACATACTAAAAGAATTAGATCTTGATTACTATTTAAAATGGGATATGATGGAAAAGGCCTTGGTAAGAATGGCCAAGGTTTGATTAACCCAATACAGGTAGATGATCAACCTTGATTTGTAGGTTTGGGTTATGCTAGTGCAGAGATGGAAACTAAAGAGAGTTCTAGAACTACTAAAGGAAGACAAGTTTTCAATAGCCAAGTGTTCACACCACTAGCTTTGTAAAATTCTTCCATGTAGAGGAATGTGACAAAATCACAGGATGATGAGAAAGTGTGTAAGAAATTTTAGAGAAGAGGTAATGAGATTCCACCTTCTCTTTCTTGCACAAATTATAATCATAAACACAAGGGAAATTTTAAAACTTCTGATGATACACTCTTTTAGTATAAACAACATGGTTTTGATATATATAAAATGATGTATGCTTTTCCATGTTCTTTTTATGGGTTAAGTAATCATTCTGTTGCCTATTGTTGAAAGAGAAAGTTATTCTTGTAGAAGTGGTTTCCTGATGAGCTTAGTGTTAAAGACCAATCTCATCATTCAAAAGTGATAAATGGCAAATATGTTTCCTCACCTAGGAAAAGGAATTTTTGCACTCATTATCATATCAGTGAACATCAGGTGGAATAGTGTTGGAAACTTCAACCATCATGCCATCCTAAAAATAGTAAGAAAAAGATGGAAAATAGGCCTATTATAAAAGTAAATGAAGTTGTTAATTCACCAACAATTACTAAGTCAACCCTAGATTATGTATTAACTAAAAATAAAAATCCATTAAAATGGGTTGGTAGATAATTCTTTAATTATATGTTGCATAGATGATGATTGTTGAATGGCATGCAATAAATTTAGAGCATTTGGTTATATAAGATTCTTGCTGTATGTTGAAAGGAAATACTTTTCCCATATTGTTTAACTTTGATTTTAGAGTTTAGATTTATGAGAGGAACTGAGAGACATGTTTATCATGCTTAGTGATCTTCTTATATATGAAAAATTGAGGAAGCTCCACTTGAATATCTTGTTTAGCATTTTGAGTTCCTGATATAGTTTGAGAATTAAACACATATTTTTAGCTTTGGAGATTTTTGATAGCAATTTACGTAGGTTGATAGGCACATTAGAAGTGTTCAGTTAATTCCATACTTGCATTTCAAAGTAATTGTTGTTTTGGGAATGCATCTATTTTTGGCATGTATATGTTTGATACATTTTAAGACCCATATTTTGGGCAGTGTTTGTAATTATAATCATAATTTAGAAGCTAGATTATTACCATAATTATAAATCACATGTGGTATAAGACCCATGTGTGCAATAAATGTGATTTCTAAATATGGTTACAATGTTAGAGTACATTCTAATTACACTAATAAACATGTTTGTATTTTTACCAGGTGATCTTTTGAAGTGATGATAGTTTCACTATTTTGAATTGTGACATTTGGCAGACATAATCATCCACATGCAGTTCCAGGGATTAAGTCTAACTCTCAGCCTTATTGTAGGCATTTTGTAGTTTGATTTTTGAATCATTACCATGATATTTTATAGTGAAGTTTACAGTGATATTTTTTCATGGTTGATAGTTTCATAGGGTCAATGGACACTCACCTATGTTTGGCATTTATTTTTCTATTTCATACTGATTTGCTTTTGTAGTTGTAGTATTGGCCAATTCACATGGGTTCAATTAGACATTACCTCTCTATAAATTACTTTGTGTTTATTTACACTAATTCATTTATTGTGATATTTATGGTATTACAATACATTTGGAAACCTTAACCACTATGCTATATTTTATTTTCTATACTTTGGTATGATGTAGAGAATCATTTAGCAGATTCAATGGGTTATTCTCCTTTTGTAGACCAAAAGGGTCTTACTAGGGAGGCATGATTTGGAGGATATTTTTAGAAGTTCCTTGGTTTTCCTTAAATGTGGTCCATTGTGTAGAGCTTATCAAGAGCTTTCTAACAATTATTAAAATGCAAAAAATGGACATCATATGATCTAGTTATCATTGGTCAAAGCTTGGTGAATAAGTGATCAAATTTGGTCAAATTAGATAAATTTATGATATTGGAATGTTTTTAAACCAATTCCATGGCATATAAATCATCACAATTTTTATAACACATTTTGAAAGAACCAATTTTAAGTCTGTATGTGAAAGTTATGGCCAGTCAAAGTTGTGGTCAAACTTGATAAAAGTGATGACATGGAAACACAAAAAAATTAAATGCTGGCATGTGGAAAAATTAGCATAAGCCATGTGGACAAAATTTTAGGTGACACATGGCATAGACTAGTCAAAATGTGGAGCATTTAAATAAATAAATAAATTATTATTTCTCTATCCCATATATGAGCCTTATTTAAAGGCATAGATAAAGGTGAATCCCATATATATGGGATAAGTGGGGGGATAATGTTAAATCCCACAAATACTGTAAAGGCCATATAAAACATGTAAAGGATTTATATTGTAATCCCATGATAGAATGAGATAATTCTTAATCCCATTAAAATAGGTCTTTGGATAATTATGAATTTTATTTAGATTTGTAAATGCATAATCATCCAATCCCATCTTTTGTGGACCTGTAAATTTATATAAAAGGTCTGAAGGGGTAATTTTAAATCAAAATAAAAGTGTGAAGAGAAACACAGAAGACTTTAGAATAATCAATCAGAGGTAGATCTAGAGTGAGAGCCAAGAGCCAGAGCCAGAGCATTAGAGGAAAATTGTATGGGACTACAAAAGCTCCAATTCTCTATTATTCACAAGGTGTTATTAAGCTGAGTATCTTAATATTAGATCTATTGGATGAGTTATCACTACTTAGAGGCCATAGAGGAGGATAATTTTATGGAGTTAATGAATGATTCCTATTTTGACTTAGCTCTATGTTGAGGTTCTTAGAGGTTGTTTAGTAAAGGAGAAGTCAATAAGAAGGTGTGAAGTAGGGAGGTTGTGTTAGAACATTATGCAACCCTTCCAAAACTAGTTTGGGTATCTACAGGACTGATTGCTACTTGAGTTCATGATGGACTCATTATAGTTTTCTAAGTTTTAAATTTGTACTTGCAAATGGATTTTCATAAAGTTTTAATTTTGTACTTGCAAATGGATTTTTATAACGAATCAATTCATCGTTTAGAGAACATGGAGATGTAGGCATTTGTTGAACTCCATTATCAACTTGTGTGTAGTGTTCATTATTACTTGCATTGCATTCTTTTCAGTTGATTATATTTATAGATTTAAATTTTGGCATTAAAATTAATCCACCTATAAGGATCCAATAAGTAAAATTTTCAAAGTAAGAAATCTACTTGTTTACTGATCAATTTGGTCTTAGAGTAGTTGAATTTGATGTCTTGCTTTGGGTTTGCATTTGATATCAGTTTGGTTTTGATTCAATATTTGCAAACATTTGGGCTTGTTAATTTTTTATTTGTAATGTGCATTATTGTAAATGTACAAGTTGTTTGCAGATAACTATCAATAAATCCTTGAAAAGAGAGAGGATTGAAGAGATTAAAAGAATTAATAGACAAATTCAAGATGATAATGCTTTCCTGAGATCCATGCTCTACTCCCTTGAAGGAAAAATTGCATGCTTAAAATCAGAGCTAGAAACTAAAGATGAGATCTTGATGAGATTGAAATATAGTGAAAAGAAGAAGGATTTGCCTTCCATGTCAGATGTAGAAACCATGACATAAAAATTCACTTTAAGTTCATCACCATGTTATTCTTCATCCCATTCAGATTTAGGTGATGCTTTTGATTTATTTTAAAAACACATTAAAGGCATTGGATCTTGATTACTATTTAAAATGGGATATGATGGAAAATTCCTTGGTAAAAATGGCCAAGATTTGATTAACCCAATACAAGTAGAGGATTGAACTTGTTTTGTAGGTTTGGGTTATGCTAGTGTAGAGATGAAAACTAGAGAGAGTTCCAAAACTGTTGAAAGAAGACAAGCTTCTAACAGACAAGTGTTCATGCCACTAGATTTACAAAATTCTTCCATGTAGAGGAATGTGACATAATCACAAGGTGATGAGAAAGTGTGTAAGAAATTTTAGAGAAGTTGTAATGAGATTCCACCTCCTCATTCTTACACAAATTAAAATCATAAACATAAGGGAAATTGTAAAACTTATGATGATGCACTCTTTCAGTATAAACAATAAGGTTTTAATATACAAAAAATGAAGTATGCTTTTCCATTTTATTTTTATGGGTTAAGTAATCATTATGTTGCCTATTGTTGGAAGAGAAACTCATTCTTGCAGAAGTGGTTTCCTAATGAGCTTAGTGCTAAAGACCAATCTCATCATTCAAAGATGAGAAATGGCAAACACGTTTCCTCAATTAGGAAGAGTAATTTTTGCACTCATTGTTGTATGAGTGGACATTAGGTGGAATAGTGTTGGAAACTTTAACCATCGTACCATCTTGAAAATAGTAAGAAAAAGATCAAAAATAGGTTTATTACAAAGGTAAATGAAGTTGTTAATTCACCAATAGTTACTAAGTTAACCCTGGATCATGTATTAATTGAAAAGGAAAATCCATTAAAATGGGTTGGTAAACAATTATTTAATTATATGTTGCCCAACTGATGATTTTTGAATGGCATATAATAAATTCAAAGCATTTGGTTATATGGGATTCCTATTATATGTTGAAAGGAAATAATTTTCCCATATTGTTTAAATTTTATTTTAGAGTTCAAATTTATGAGAAGAACTGAAAGACATGTTTATCATGCTTAGTGATCTTATATTTAAAAATTTGAGGAAACTCCATTTGAATCTCATGTTTAGCATTTTAGTTCCTAATATAGTTTGGGAATTAAACTCATATTTTTAGCTTTGAAGATTTTTGACAATAGTTTATGTAGGTTGGTAGGCACATTGAAAGTGTTCAGTTAATTCCATACTTGTATTTCAAAGTAACTGTTGTTTTGGGAATGCATCTTTTTTGGCATGTATATGATGGATGCATTTTAAGAGCCATATTTCAAGTAGTGTTTTTAATTATAATAATAATGTAGAATTTGGATTGTTACCATACTTATAAATCACATGTGGTATAAGATCCATGTGGGTAATAAATGTGATTTCTAAACATGGTTACAATATTAGAGTAAATTCTAATTAAACTGACAAACATGTTTGCAGTTGCATCAGGTGATCTTTTGTAGTGATGGAAATTTCACTATTTTGGATTGTGACATTTAGCAGACATAATAATTCACATGGAGTTTAAGGGATTAAGTCTAACGCTCAACCTTATTGTAGGCATTTTTTAGTTTGATTTCTAAATCATTACCATGATATTTTGTAGTGAAGTTTAAAGTGATATTTTGTCATGATTGATAGTTTCATAGAGTCAGTGGACACTCACCTATGTTTGGTATTCAGTTGTCTATTTCATACTGATCTAATTTTACAGTTGCAGTATTGGCCAATTCATATGGTTTCAATTAGACATTGCCTCTTTGGAAAGCACTTTGTGTGTATTTACACTAATCCATTTATTACGATATTTAAGGCATTACAATACATTTGGAAACCTTATCCTCTATGCTATATTTCTGGTTTCTATACTTTAGTGTGATGTAGAGAGCCATTTAACAGATTTAGTGGGTTATTCTCCTTTTGGAGACCAAAAGGGTCATATTGTGCAAGTGTGATCTAGAAGATTTTTTTAGAAGTTCCTTGGTTTTCTTTAAATGTGGTTCATTTTTTAGAGCTCGTCAAGAGATTTTTGACAACTGTTAGAAAGTAAAAAATGGACATCACATGTTTTAGTTATCATTTGTCAAAGCTTGGTCAATTGATAGTCAAAGTTTTTCAAACTAAATAAATTGATGGTCTTGAAACATTTTAAACTAGTTATATGGTGTATAACTTATCACAAGCTTTTTAATGCATTTTAAATGGACCAATTCAAAGTCTATATGTGAAATTTATGGCCAGTCAAAGTTATGGTCAAACCTGGTAAAAGTGATGATGTGGCAACATGGACCAATTAAATGATGGCATGTGGATAAATTAGCATGGGACATGTGGATAAATTTTCATGTGACACATGGCATAGACTAGTTAAAATGTGGAGCATTTAAAAAAATAAATAAATTATTATTTCTCCATCCCACAAATGAGCTTTATTTAAAGGCATATATAATGGTGAATCCCATATATATGGGATAAGTGGGTGGATAATGATAAATCCCACAAATATTGTAAAGCCCATATGAAACATGTAAAGGCTTTATATTGTAATCCCCTGATAGAATGGGCTAATTGTTAATCCCATTAAAATAGGTCTTGGGATAATTATGAATTTTATTTAAATTTTTAAATGGATAATCATCCAAGCCCACATTTTATGGACTCATAAACCTATATAAATTGTCTGGAGGGGTCATTCAAAATCACAATCAAAGTGTGAAGAATAACACACAAGACTTGAGAAGAATCAATCAAATCTAGAATTAGAGTGAGAGCCAAGAACTAGAGCTAGAGCAGTGGAGGAGAATTTTATGAGACTACAGAAGCTCTAATTCTCTATCATTCATAGGGTATTATAAATACAATTATTTTAATAATAGATCTATTGGAGGAGTTATCACTACTTGGAGGCCATAGAGGAGGATCATTTTATAGAGCTGATGATTGACACCTATTCCGACTTAGCTCTATGTAGAGGTTATTGGAGGCTATGCAGTAGAGGAGAAGTCAACAATAAGGTGTGAAATAAGAAGGCCATGATAGAACATTGTGCAATCCTTCCAAGACCAGTTCAAATCTCTACAAGATCGATTGACACTTGAGTTCATGATGGATTCATTATAGTTTTGTAAGTTTTAAATTTGTACTTGTAAATGAATTTTTATAATGAATCAATTCATCATTTATAGAACTCAGAGATGTAGGCATATGATGAACTCCATTATCAACTTGTGTGAAGTGTTCATTATTACTTGCATTGCATTATTTCTAGTTGATTATATTTTTGGAGTTGAATTTTGGCATTAAAACTAGTCCACCTATAAGGATCCAATAAGTAAAATTTTCAAAGTAGGAAATATGCCTATTTATGGACCTGTTTAATATTAGAGTATTTGAATTTAGTGGCTTGCATTTAGTTTTCATTTGATATCATTTTGGTTTTGATTTAGTATTTGTAGACATTTGGGCTTGTTAATATTCCATTTATAATGTGTGTTATTTTGGAAGTATAGGTTGTTTGCAAATAGCTATAGGTAAAACCTTGAAAAGAAAAAGGTTGGAAGAGCTTGAAATAATCAATAGACAAATTCAAGATGAGAATGATTTCCTAATATCCAAGATCTACTCCCTTGAATAAAAAATTACACGCTTGAAATCAGAGCTAGAAACTAAGGATGAGCTCTTGATGAGATTGCAATGTGGTAAATAGAAGAAGGATTTGCCTTCCATGTCAATTGTAAGAACCATGAAAAAAAATGCACTGTAAGTTCATCACCATGTTGTTCTTCCTCCCATTCAATTTTAGGTGATGCTTTTGGTTCATTTGAAAAATACACTAAAGTCATTATATCTCAATATAGGTAGAGGATCAAAGTTGTTTTGTAGGTTTGGGTTATGCTAGTGTGGAGATGGAAATTGAAGATAATTGCAAAACTATTGAAAGAAGACAAGCTTCCAATAGCCAAGTGTTCACACCAATAGCTTTGCAAAAAAATTCCATGCAAAGGAATGTGACATAATCATAGGGTGATGATAAAGTGTGTAAGAAATTTTAGAGAAGAGGTAATGAGATTCCACCTCCTCATTATTACACAAATTATAATCTTAAACATAAGGGAAATTGTAAAACTTTTGATGATATGCTCTTTCAATATAAATAATATGGTTTTAATAAATAGAAAATGATGTATGATTTTCCATGTTATTTTTGTGGGTTAAGTAATCATTTTTTTGCTTATTATTGGAAGATAAAGTCATTATTGTAGAAGTGGTTTCTTGATGAGCTTAGTGCTAAATACCAATCTCATCATTCAATGGTGAGAAATGGCAAACATGTTTCCTCACCCAGGAAGAGGAATTTTTACACTCATTATTGTATGAGTGGACATCAAGTGAAATAGTGTTGGAAACTTCAACCATCATGCCATCCTGAAAATAGTAAGAAAAAGATGGAAAATAGGCCTATTAAAAAGGTAAATGAAGTTGTTAATTCACCAATAGTTACCAAGTCAATCCTAAATCATATATTAACTGAAAAGGAAAATCTATTAAAATGAGTTGGTAAACAATTCTTTAATTATATGTTGCATGGCTGATGATTCTTGAATGGTATGTAATAAATTCAAAACATTTAGTTATATGAGATTCATGTTGTGTGTTGAGAGGAAATAATTTTCCCATATTTTTTAACTTTGATTTTGGAGTTTAGATTTATGAGATGAACTGAGAGACATGTTTATCATGCTCAGTGATCTACTTATATTTGGAAATTTGAGGAAACTCCATTTGAATCTCATGTTTAGCTTTTTTAGTTCTTGTACAATTTGGGAATTAAACTCATATTTTTAGCTTTGGATATTTTTTATAACAGTTTATGTAAGATGATAGGCAGATTGGAACTTTTCAATTAATTCCATAATTGCATTTTAGAGTAACTATTGTTTTAGGAATGCATCTATTTTTGGCATGCATATGTTGGATGCATTTTAAGCCCCATTTTTTGGTAGTGTTTGTTATTGTAATCAAAATGTATAAGTTGTATTTTTACCATACTTATAAATCACATGTGGGATAAGACCCATGTGGGAAATGAATGTGATTTTTATATTTGTTTACAACATTAGAGTACATTCTAATTACACTAACAAACATGTTTGCAGTTACACTAGGTGATATTTTACACTGATGGTAGTTTCACCATTTTGGATTATGACATTTGGCATAAATAATCATTCATAAGGAGTTTCAGGGATTAAGTCTTACTCTTGATCTTATTGAATAAATTTTGTAGTTTGATTTTTGAATCATTACCATGATATTTTGTAGTGATATTTTGTCATGAATGACAATTTCATAGGGTCAGTGGAAAGTTGCCTATGTTTGGCATTTAATTGTCTATTTTATATGGATCTACTTTTGTAGTTGCAATATTGGCCAATTCACATGAGTTCAGTTAGACATTACCTCTTTGGAAATTACTTTGTGTCTATTTACACTAATACATTTATTGTGATATATATGTAATTAGTATACATTTGGAAACCTTAACCACTATGATATATTCAATTTTCTATACTTTGGTGTGATGGAGAGAGCCATTTAGCAGATTTAGTGGGTTATTCTCCTTTTAGAGACCAAAAGGGTCTAATTGGGGAGGCATGATCTATAGGATATTTTCATAAGTTATTTGGTTTTCTATAAATGTGGTCCATTGTGTAGATCTCATCAAGATCTTTTTGACAACTATTTGAATGCAAAAAATGGACATCATATGCTCCATTTATCATTGGTCAAAGCTTGGTCAATAGGTGGTCAAACTAGAGAAATTAATGGTCTTGGAACATTTTTTAACCATTTATATGGTGTGTAAATCATCACAAGCTTTCTAATACATTTTGAATAGACCATTTTGAGTATATATGCGAAAGTTATGGCCAGTCAAAGTTGTGGTCAAACCTAGTAAGAGTGATGATGTGGCAACATGAACCAATTAAATGATGGCATGTGGAAAAATTATCATGGGACATGTCAAAATAAATTTAAGTGACACATGGCATAGACTAGTCAAAATGTGGAGCATTTAAATAAATAATTAAATTATTATTTCTCCATCCCACATATGAGCCTTATTTAAAGGCATACATAATGGTAAATCCCATATATATGGGATAAGTGGGAGGATAATGTTAAATCCCACAAATATTGTAATGTCCATATAAAACATGTAAATAATTTATATTTTAATCCCATGATAGAATGCGATAATTTTTAATCCCATTAAAATAGGTCTTGGGATAATTATGAATTTTATTTAAATTTATAAATGGATAATCATCCAAGCCCACCTTTTGTGGACTCATAAACCTATATAAAGGGTTTGGAGGGGTAATTTGAAATCACAATCAAAGTGTGAAGAATAACACAAAAAACTTGAGAATAATCAATCAGAGCTAGAACCAGATCGAGAGCAAAAAGCCAGAGCCAAAGCACTAGAGGAACATTGTACAAGACTACATAAGCTCTGATTCTTTATTATTCAAAGGGTGTTCTTAAGCTGAGTATTGTAGTAATAACTCTATTGGAGGAGTTAGCACTACTTGGAGGTCATGGAGGAGGATCATTTTATGGAACTAATGATTGATGCCTATTTCAACTTAGCTCTATGTAGAGGTTCCTAGAAGCCATGTGGCATAGGAGAAGTCAACTTAAAGGTGTGAAACATCAAGGTTGTGCCAGAAGATTATGAAATCCTTACACGACTAGTTTGGGCCTCTGTAGGACTGATTGACACTTGAGTTCATGATGGATTCATTATAGTTTTATAAGTTTTAAATTTATACTTACAAATAGATTTTTATAAGGAATCAATTCATTATTTAGAGAACCCAAAGATGTAAGCATATGCTAAACTCCATTATCAACTTGTGTGAAGTGTTCATTACTACTTGCATTGCATTCTTTTTAATTGATTATATTTTTGGAGTTAAATTCTGGCAATAAAACCAATCCACCTATAAGGATCCAATGAGTAAAATTTTTAGAGTAGAAAATCTACCTGTTTATGGATCAATTGCATACATATACAATACTTCTAAGAGGGACTCAAACTTATGTAGTTATCCCTTACGTGTTACATTTTATGTGAATCATTCAATGTGTGATAAGCAAGTATAATAGTGACCTAACATGTAAATTAGCAAATATAACTCTTGGGATACTCCTTCAATACTTCAAACCTGTAGATGTGTTGTCCCTATGATTGATATTGAAATAAGATATAAGAGGGAATCTTTTCTCAATTTAATGCTTGATAGATTGATTTTGATAGATTACCTTAGTCTGTACTAGGTGAGGAATGAGTAAAGTTTGGTCTTGTATTTATACCAATCCCTTTGGAGAATATCTCATATTAAAGAAATTAGGTCAAACATTAGGATACATTTCATTTGAAAATTAAATGAATTTAGGGCACTTGACACTTGTGTCGGAGCATGACACCAAAATTGATGTAGGTGTCTATCTGGGATGTAAGTGTCCATGGAATAGGAAAATAGGTATAAGCTTAGAACTTGTAGAGATGGAAGACAAATAATTTTTAAGCATTATAGGAAAGATAGAAGTCTTAGGTCATCAACATAAGATCGGTTGGACTAATATATATTCTAAGGGGCAAAAAAAAGAGCAAATGTGAGACTTACATAAGAAAAAAAGATCTATAACTGTAAGGAATAACCAAGGTCTATGTTTTCCAAGTGTACAAGAATAAGGTGATATATAATTCATAAATAGTGTTTACACCACCCCCCCCATCAATCTAGTAATTAAATTTCTAGTTTAAAGGAAATGAATTCATACTCGGGTGTGTATGACACACCTTGCCTTTGCTTGAGTCTAACTTGAGTGCTTTGTTGGTGACAAAACTATAACCAAAAGCATGTTAAAATATATAATCAATGAATATAATCTAAAATTTAAACTATTGAGATTATTGAAATTGAAAGAGAATAACATTTAAGAGTACGCCTGTGTAGATATGCAACCATCTTGTGTAGATATGCAACCATCTTGCCTTCTAACAATTTCCTTTGAAAGATGTATCGTTATGAATCAATGAAACTAGAATTAGGATAAATATGTAAATATGGAAAGTGCATATATCTAAGGAGATAGAGATAGAGAGATATAGGAAGGCACATGCCCCAAACCTTAGAGAAAATATGAATTACGACCTGGTAGTTGAGACTAGATTAACCATGCAACCCAATGAGTGTGAGTGAACCATGTGAACTCACACTATCAAACTGGTGAGGCTAGATGATACAATCAATTCCAACCTAAAAACTTAGAAAGATTGAGTGATTTAGTCATCTCATCCACACCCAAAATTGAACTAACTATAGTAGTATATTGGCTCAATATCTTTCTTAAAAGTCGAACCTAGTGGGTGGTGATAATCCCTAAAAGTGTTCTAGATTTAAAACTAATTTTGATTTTGCAATATTAGGTGCACATTACAAATCATATGTGATGCAGGAGTAGTAGGATTCTATTATTCTTTTTGAAAATTTTGGTCTTGGATAGTGTTGTGTCCCAACATACCCCCATTTAAATTTTTTAAATAAGGACCCACTTTGTTAAGTAGAATTTATTTTTTGGGATTGGTGGGGAAACTTATTTTTATTTCTTGAAGATTAAACTAACATGATGACACTTTTATTATTACAAACCAAATTTATGCTTAGGTTTGTCTCGAGTTACATCTCCATCCTTTGCTTTATTTTGTGCTTGTTTGTCAAAGTTTTTATCATATTATTATGATTAATGAAGTTCACTTGTTTAATATAAAATCATGTTGGGTTTTACCTCTTTTATACTAAACAACTTACATGTTTTTTGAGGTGTTGTTACTTTGTGTTTTATCTTATGTAGATGGTTCTTTACTTAGAATTATTTTTAATTTTCACCTGGACACCTACTAAATCACCAAAGCCTACCATGTGGCATTCACTCGCTCTCTCAGAGCCTTAAAATTAAGTAGAGTATGCATTATCCTTGAGTGTTATAAAAAGGTTTTATGCTAGTCATTTATAACCAACTAGCCTATGGCTTTTCAAAAACTTATAAATTTTTAAGAAAGACTCCTGGGTGAGCAGAAGGTCAAGATAATTCCAAGTGACACAATCTTGTTAATTTGATGATTGGTAGATTGTATTGAATACCTAGTGCTAGCAAAGTAGTGACAGTCATCCATGTGTCATAATCTTACTCACTTGGTGACTAGCAAATTGAATTTTAGCATATGAAAGTACTAGGGCCAATAGATTAGTGATATCCATTCACATGTCACAATAACATAGAACCTCTATTTTCAAAGTATTTCAAGACATTTGTAAGTCTCCTAGGTGATCAGAGCATTGATGTGTCTCCAAGTATAATCATCTCGATCACCCAGATTCTACATGATTAAGGAAGGGGGTATAATACTCCTGGTATGATGAAACCACATAAAATATCCACATGTATAATTTATAGAAAATGACATGTAATTCAACATGGATAGAAGCCTCATTTTTAGGACAAAATTATCAATGTTATTGTCCATATTTTGATGGTAGTGTTGAGGTTGATGAAAAGCTAATTTGTAGAATTTGAATAATCATACTTAAGCATCATGTTGATTGTTTCTACACTTCCACTTCACATATCTTCTTCCACATCATTAAATAAGATAAGTATTATTAATTCTTAGTGTTTAAGAAATCAAATTAATATATTAGTATTTTACTTATATATTTAGTATATTTTCATAGTTTAACATTGTATCAAATTATATTTTGAATATGAATTATTTAACTGTCTTAATTTTTAGAATAGTATTATCCTTAGTTGATTAGTAAATTCTTCTCCAACTCTTTCCAAAAATGGTTAAGCATTTGTTGAACTTGACCTCTGTTTCTTATTTGTACAACCATAGCTTTCTCTAAGATTATATATTTTCTAGAGTATCATTTTGTATATTTATTCTATTCTATATTTTATTATAATATGGCTCAAAATCATGTGAATTCCAAAGATAAAAGGAAACCCCATTCTATGAACACATTTTTCAAATAAAACATAACCTATGAGAAAGAAGATTCATGTATTTTCCAAGCCATGGATATTGATAACAAATAATATAAAATGTCACATTTTTATTTCTTTAATAGAAAATCTAAAGCCTTGACAAAACCAAGTGAACAACAAAAGGCACGCTTGAAATTTTCATTGACCCACCTATAATTAAGGTTTCTAATAGTTATCATTCCACTCCCACTATTCATCTATGGCTTATAGTGGATACTATGGTCCATGCTATTAATAACCCACAAGGTATGTAATCACATCATGGGGATAGTCAACATGTTCCTTCGCCATCTACTACAACACAATTAGATATAGCCAAACCTAATATTCATTTATTTAATCATACCAATTTCTTCCAAGTTGACAAAGATATCATGACTTCCTTGAAAAAATCCAATCATGTGAATGTTGCTTCATGAAAAGAGTTAGAACTAAGTAAAGTTACTTTATTTTAAAAATCTCATAATAAAGATACACATGCAATTCCTAGATTTTAAAAAGAGGATAAATTACAACTCTTTGATACATATTTTAAAACCTCAACAATTAATACTAGTCAACTCATATCTATGATGAGTAATATAGGAGACCTCCAATGTAAAGTTTCAATTCTCAATTTAAAATTGTTATCATGTAATGCTAATATTAATGAAAACATGATTTAATAGCAGCCTCCTGTAAAAATTATATTTGAATATCCTTAATACAAGAGTTCATCATACAAATGTTACCTTTTTTGAGGGCCATGAGGATCCTTCCACTAATATAATTCAATATGTGCATTATTTTAATATTTCGGCTAAATATGGCCATTTATTGTTAAAATATTTCCATAGAAGCCTAACCCAAGAATATTGGGTTTGGTTCTATGACCTTCCCAATGGTTCCATATCCACTTTATATAAATTAGAGGACATTTTTATATTAGATTTTAAGAATCACAATGTACCCAAATTAACTTTGGACCATTTATAAATTTTAAAGCAACATGATAATGGGTGTATTTAGGATTATCATATCTAATTTAATAATTCCTCATATTATTTAACATTTATACCTATAGATTTGGAATTAAAATTCATATTTTTAAAGGTAATATTTCTCCACTTAAAGAGAGAACATCATTATACTTCCTTTGATAACTTATATATAGTTGTGTAGAAATATGCATGTGATCTAGTCAATAATAATTTTCAAAGAAAAATTTTATTTAAAGTTTCATATATACAAAATTAAATTTCTATAAACAAATAATAATTTCACTATTATTCCTTATGTGTCACCTTTGCATAATTTAATCAATAAGGTGGAAAAATTGATGAACATATTATGCAAATAATTTAAATTTATCCACATTGAGGTACACATGATACTTTTTATGATGTTATTGGAAAATAAAATTATGAAATTAACCCGTATTAAACATCAGGCAACAACATGTCTTCTGAATAATGCAGAAAAATCCTCTTGTGTTTATCATCAAATTACAGGACATGATACAAACAATTATACTACATTTCATGAATAAATCCAAAAGTATAAAAATGAGGTATAATTGATATAATACAAAATAAATGAACTCTTTTAACTATGGAAATTCAACAAGTATCACCTACAAGTAAAAAAATTCCTCGATTAAATAATTTAAAAATTACAATATTCATGTGTGGAGCTTATTTTGGGCACAATCATATTGACTCTACCTAATTGGATAGTCATTGTGATATAATAATGTTGTCACAAATGGGATATACTATCAAAAACTTAAATCGTAAGGGACATTGGAAAAACCATTTGGGATACATCATATTACCAATTTCTTGTGGACCCAATGTTGTCCTTGTAAATTTTTGGATCATGCCTCATTCATATAAACACCCTTTTACATTGGAATGATTCTAGTTATACCAAATGTAGATCACAATTTATCCTAATCAACAAGGCATTACATTATCTCATAAATGGTGCTTAATTTATATACCACATGATGGTGATATAGATCAACCAACAAGTGTATAAGAAAAGTATGTTATGTATCTATATGAATCCAAGAGATTTAATCTAGATGAAGATGATTAATTTGATTAATAATAATCATCAAATGTGTAAATAATTAAAAAATGCCTAAAAATTTAAAAAATTATATAGAAAAATCAATAAAATACAAAAAAATTAAATGAAAAATACAAAAATATATATCATTCACATGCTTAATATTTTTTACATATGTTGTATACTTTATGCTAGTAGATAACATATCATCTATGTACACACATATGTTTCATGGGTACTTAAGTGTTATACAAACATACATTGGATCCATTATACATCCATGTATATATGTTGGGCCATTCCTCTACCCACATGATGCACTACATTGGGGGCATCTGCTTGTATTGATAATGATTGATACAAGTTATATTATTTTATGATCACTTTACATTATCATGTTGAGCTTATATACTAATGTCTAGACATGTTTATACTCATGCTTACATCTTACATAGTGCCTTTTATATTATATGCTACATGAAATTTTACTAAAACATGTATGTAGGGACTAATATGGTATGCTTATGCTAGTTTCTTATATATTTCACTTATTCATATTTTCACATGGCTTAATTGAGTTTACTTTTTATTTTATAGCTTGTGTTGATTGTGGAAAAAATGAGCATGTTCCTTTTTTGTTGGCCAAAATTCCCTAAATGTTATTTATTTGGTGTGAATATGTTGAACATGTCCTTTCCTAGAGTGTGTGACATTTAAATATTCCCTTGTTTTTGGTCTCCTTTGGGCCCTTTTTCATGACATTGAGTGTTATTGTGTGTGTTCTTGATTATTTGTTGAGCTTGTGCATGTTAATTATAGATGTTTCCATGATTTATATCATGCATCTTAGGGATTGTTATGATTGGATAATATGAGCTTCATTGATACATCTAGTTAGAAATGACAACACTATATGATTATTTACTATATAAATAATACAAATATAACATGGTTATCTTATCATTTTGAAATGAGGTGACTGCCACTTTGCATTCAACTCACCTCAAAATGGGGTGGAATATTAGTGGCATAATGTCATAGAGACATGAGTCCACATACACAGTTGAAAGAATTGGTAGAATTCAATATAGTTTACATGATTCAAATTTACACTTGGGTTAGACTATTATGCATTTGGCAATGATTTTTACACATTTGGGTTATAGTTTTTTAGATTTGTGATAGATATTATACACAATTTATAGATCATAGGTTACATTTTGGAAGATACTTTACCTTGAAACACATTAGAGGTGTATATTCCATGCAAATGAACTAAATCACATATATAAGTTCATATTATGTACACATTTATGAATTGACCTTACTAAGACACACTGATTGATAATTTATTTTTTTATAGCAATTTATCTCCATTGAGTAGTGTGATGAATATTCAACACACTAAATAGATCTTACACTAATTCCATTTTTTAGGTGGATATGGTTGTAAAATTTAACCTTTTTGTGATTGGATAGATTATGTATACACTTGAGTTATGTGATTAGGATTTAGCACACTCAATGGCCTCAACACAAATCACCTTTGCACTAGATTGGAGGAATGATCACCCTCCAATTATCCTCTTCACATCTCCAATGTTCATTTTTAACCCCCCACCCCCCCCCACCCCTTCTCCCTAATGGTTTAACTAGGAAGCATTATTACCAAAGTAAACTACCATGGGGAACACATGTTTGTATCGACACACATGTGTACTACTTCCTCATTCTCTTTTCTTTCAAGCATTTACGTTATTTAAAATTTCATATTATATGCAGTAATTAAATTTTAAAGTTTCATTGGTTATAGGTATACATAGACAAAAAATTCATATGTCTCAAGTCAAATTAATGTGTGATGTACAAACCAAGGTATATATTTATTTTCCTTTAACTGATTAATTTCATCTTTATGTGTTACTAGATTAAATGGGTGGGAAATATAGATGAAAAATCTATATTTTTTAATGATAAATTAGTCTTTTACACTTGGAATATATCACTCATGGATCATCCCTTCAATTCAAGATGTTCCTACTAATGAAAGGTTTGTATTCACCATCTCATTGGGCCTAAATGTTTATATTATATCCAAATTAGAAATTATGATTAACCAAATCATATATAGCCCATAGGATTCTTAAAACATCACACACACACACACACACACACACACACACACACACACACACACACACACACACACACACACACACACACACACACACACACACACACACACACACACACACACACACACACATGTACACGCACACGCACACACACACACACACACAAACACACACACACACACACACACACACACACACACACACACACACATCCTTTAAGTGATTAATTTCATCCTTATGCATTACTAGATTAAATGGGTGGAAAATATAGATGAAAAATCTATATTTTTTATGATAAATTAGTCTTTTACACTTGGAATATATCACTCATGGATCACCCCTTTAATTCAAGATGTTCCTACTAATGAAAGGTTTACACTCACCATCTCATTGGGCCTAAATGTTTATATTATAGTCCAACTTAGATATTATGATTACCCAAATCATGTATAGCCCATAAGATGCTTAAAATAGGATATATATATATATATATATATATATATATATATATATATATATATATATATATATATATATATATATATATATATATATATCCTTCATTTTTACTTATATATATTCAAAATTTTCTTATTCTCTCAGACACTACCATCCAGATTAGGACACTAGCATCGACACTATTGTCTTAGTTCTATTGCTAGTGTTCGTACCTCACAAACACTAAAATTTTAAAACATTTTTGCATGTATGGGTTTTACTATAGTGTTATTTTAACCCACACATGAGATCATTTAAAAATATCTTGTATAAATATAATACAAATACCATTCATTATCATCAAGCAATATCAAGTACTTTTGAAGCACACATCTATCTAAAAGCATCTCTCAAGCTTGTAAAACTACCATATTCTTCCATATTTTCATATCAACCATAGGAGAAATATAATTATAAGTCTAAATCATATGGATAATATCACATGAATGGTATTTTCCATGTTACAATCTATATCAATACATGCACTTGCATTTAGTATATTGCATAATTATTCACACACACACCCACATAAGGGGGTGAACTACATCATTATGAGGCCTTCTTCAAAGTATTAGATATGTAGGTAATGATCAGTGAAAAGGAAGTCTTTAAGGTCAACTCAACGTCACTTGAGCCCACTAACCCATATTTTTCAAGGTGGCATGACCTAATTACAGGACCTAGGGTTTGAAGCTACATACAAATATTCATAACATGTGAGTACAATCTTAATGTATAGTATTCAAGGTGATAGGGAACCCTAATAGGTGTAGATAGAATTTATATAAAAGGTTATGTACTTTATTATGTACAAAAGTGTTAATTTTAGAACATAAGTATTGATGCTAGTGTCCCTATTTTGATAATAGTGTCTAAGCTAATAGAGAGCTAATTTTTAGAATCTGATGTGCATCATCCTGAATGTTTTTATAGCTTCACTTCTTATATTTTATTGAAAATCATTAAATAATATAAGTCTTCTTCCTTATTCATGTTTAAGTAATCAAATTATTATTTTAGCATTGTAATTTATATATTTAGCATATTTATATAATTCAACATTGTATCATAATATATTATGAATCTAAATTATTTAATTGGCATGACTTTTAAAATAGTCTTCTCCTTATTTTATTAGATTATTCTCTTTTAAATATTACCAAAAATAGTTAAAAATAAACATAAACAAAATATTTGGGATAGATAATTTTAAATTAATATTTTGGTACTAAAATACTATCAATAGAACAATAATCCAGGTAAAGAAAGAAAACAAAATTCTAAAAAAATTGGCTTGGACCATTTATGATTATATAAAATATTGGAAAAAGGGTTTATCATTTAGTCTTAGTTGAAATAAAACCTATGCATAACCCTATGAATATTATGCACTTACATCAATTATACATGTAAGTATAATTAAAATAAAATATTCAAAAAAATAATTTAAAAAATCAAATATTTGTAAGTTTAAAACTAGGACCTATCCATGACATTGTATGATGGTACACATAGTTTATTGATATTATTCACCATATAAATGGTGCGTTACATATCTATTCTCTACATGCATGATTTTCATGGTATACATGATTGATATGTAGGACATATATGTTACATATGATACATAGACATACATATGGGTGATATTATTTAAATCTATGGGATACATTTATACATTTTGGGCCTACCTACATTGGAGGCTTCTTTGCACATTTATCTTTTTATATTTTTATATATTGATCCATTTATCATACAAGACTATTACACATAACTTGATATTAATCATACTTTATAAAGTGTGTTTTAGACATAAATAAAAAAATGGGTTTTAAAGGATCCCATAACTTCAAATAAATGGACCAAAAAAATAGGAACCCCAATAAAGATAAAAATATAACTAGCTTCCTACTAGGAAGCCAATAAAAACCTTCACAAACATGATGAGGGACCCCTCAAAATTCAGTAAAAATAGACGACATAATATAAAAATAGATTAGGTCATCTAATCCTCTAACAAATCATAAACATATTCATTTTATCTTGATCAAATTTGTGGTACCTAAAACATCAAAATTATTTATAACCTCCTTATTTTTCATGTTGCATCTAGTTAGTTTACTCGGGCCTTCCATGCTAACATCCTTTAGTGGATTCTACACAAGCTAGTTAGACTCATTTTATTTTTCCTTATTTATGTTCTGAACTACCTCCTTACACTTTGTTTTGGCCAACATGTCCCTTTTCACAGAAGAAAAGGGGACCTTTGCATGACTCTAATTCAATTATTTTTAGCACTCAAATTGGGCCCCATTTTATCCTTGCCCTTGTGAAAATGTGGATCCCTACTCAATAATGATTGATAAAATATTCTTTATCACCATTAATATTTTTACGTTACATGTGAAAACATTTATTAGCTATTTATATTTAAAAAATAGTTATCCCATTGTAATTTTTAATGTGTTTTCCATGCATATTTATTTTTATGCTAAATGTTTCTGAAAAAATTTCTTGTGCATGCACTTTCTTGGAGTCTCAGTCTCAGAGTCCTAGCTAATACTTTCTCGAAGGCCCTTTTCATAAATAGGTAATTTAAATTTGATTATGAAGAACTTTTATATTAACTTGGCCCCTTTGTGTGTGTTTTTGTATGTCTCAAAGATGTCATGAATTTTATAACCTTAGAAGGAAATACAGATGAGGAGGTGCCACATCTCTCCATGTATTGGAGGTGTTAGAGATATCAAATCCCCAAGAGGCCCAAACTAATGAGGAGGCACCATGTGTATATGTGCACCCTAAGGTGTTAGATATATCATAACCCCCAAAGGATTGAACTAATGAGGAGGTGTCATGTGTATCCATGCACCCATAGGTGTCATAACTATCATAGCATCGAGAGGCTAAAACAAATAAGGAAACACCAAATGTCTTCATGCACATGATGGTGTCATATTTATTAGAGAGCTAGGAAACTTGAACCAATGAGGAGGCACCATGTGTCTCCATGCAACCTAAGGTGTTAGAGTTGTCATAACCTTAGGAGGCCCAAACTGATGAGGACATTCTACATGTCTCCATGAACCTATAGGTGTCATAGCTATCATATCCATAGAAATTCTAAACCAATGAGGATCACCACATGTCCAAATGTACTTAGAGGTGTCATAGATGCCAAATCCCTTTAAGTTTAGAACCAATGATGAGGTAACACATGTCTCCATGTGCTAAGAGGTTTTAGAGATTTTAAAGCCTTAAGAGGCCTAAAATATTGATGAGGTACCACATGTCTTTATGCACCTAAAGGTGTTAGATCTAGTAGATCCCATAGGAGATCCAAACCAATAATTAGGTGCCATGTATCTCTATACACTATGAAGTGTCATAGTTGTCAGAGCCTTGGGAGTTTAGATTAAGTAAGAAAGAACCACATGCACTTCCATACATATAGGTGTAAAAATGCCATGAAAGGTTGAAAAGGAATCATAAAAGGGTAAAAATAAAAACCCAACCCAATCATAGATCACAATATGTACTTTTTACACTTAAGAGGAAAACCCATACATTCATGGCTATCAAGATAAAGTGCTCCACTTTGTGCCTAGTTAACATAGTAATCAGAGATCCAATGCTCTCCAAGTGACATGTATCCAACTATAGGAAGATTCCCAATGCCACAAGAGATAAAATAGGCATGCACCTAGCATGCTCCTCAATTTTATTATCTCAACTAGGGAAGATCACAATATAATAGATAGAGGAGACCTATCACTTCCAACCAATCTAAATGGAATTTTTTTCAAAATTTTCAATTAATGAAAAATTAGGAAACATCTAATCTAGACTTGAAACATCAAATCATAATTTATTTCATGAAATGTGAGCCCAATGAACCCATTACTTTAGAAATGATCATAAATCCCCACAAGGTCACATGAGACCAAATTCACCTTCATCATTTTTTTTGTTCTCAATCATCAAAATCCATTTGCCTTGAGTTTAGCCAAAGCTTAGAGAATCCCATTTACTAAATTATGCACCCAAAAACTCACACAATATAAAAAATGGCTATTTTTACTTATAATCTCATACCTAAGCTAGAGTTTCATGACATGACATTACTATAGGGTGTTACTCAATTCAAACATTATAATGATATTTTCAAATCAAAAGAAGACACATAGAGACTAGATACAAATGATGAGGTTGATAAGGATGATACGTATTATATGAGTAACCTTTTCACTATCAAAGATTTGGGACTACATAATTCCATGGAAAATACATAAGTCTTCCCATGTGCAGACCTCTTTGTAAATCTATTACTCTCTTCCAAGTGTAGTATGGATTTTATGTATTTGTCGAACACCAAATTAATAATTTTTATATATCTATGGGCTTGCATTCAAGAAATACTAAAACCTCCTAAAATATACCATCAAGTATGTTAATGAGGTCATTAACACCTAGACAAAGACTCATAATATCTATCAGGTCCTCAAGGACTAAGCTGAGGACACATACAAGGGGGTCAATAAGGAAGATATTGATTTGCATATGATCAGGACACTATATAAGGGAGTGTGCATTGGTATGATACTATTGAATCAATTATATGGGATAAATAGTGTGGTAAATGTCATTAGGTTCTAATTTCCCCTCCTCAACATATCATGGAGGGAACATAGGTCCTAGATTTAGGGAGCATCATCACATTCAACATCACTTAGAAGGTGAATAGAGCCCATGATGGAGGTAATTTATATAGTATGCCCTATATAATGAATGTCATTTATGCTATCCTAGACTTTAATAACATGATGTTTCATAAATATATACAAATGGGCTATATGGTTCATGTAGTGTTTTGTGAATTATAAATTCACCACTACTAAAATCACATTCATGACATAAATGACAGCTTCTACCCCATTGTATGTCCCTCCATCAATGAGAAGTCAATGCCAAGGCTCTCAAAAGAGATACATGTTTTATTCCAACCCATTGGCACTTAATAGTACCATAAGGATAATATTATAATGAAAGAGGAGGGTATTATAGGGGATACTCTCTTTCTACCATACATAGTCCTAAAACAACTTATTGATTAAATAATCAATTGGAAATTGGCCAATGGAATCTTGGGTTTCTACCTTAGGAGAAGGCCAAAGTCATACCTAGTGTTCCTTATGGTCATTGGTGACCATGAATGTAATATTTTGTAAGCACTAAAAATAATGAGCTAACAAAGAGACTCATACAACATAGGAAACATTGAGGATAGATAATGGGTTCCTCAGGGTATAGTACATGCTCATGTGGATAAATACTTGACATACTTCAACATCACATATCACCATAAGTCCACTCAAAGGATGTAATTCACCTCAACCCAATGAATGATGTAGAGGCGATTATATATTTGGAGGCCATTATCTACCAAAATCAAATAAAGGTTATCTCCATATAACCACCTCCAATACATCCATCTCCTTCATAGTGAACTCCATAGGGACTTTTACCGAAGCTCCAAAACTGGAAAAGAGACTCTATAAAAACATCCTATAAAGAGTCATAACTACCTCAAATAATTCATCATCTTTGGAATAAATTCAACCTAAACTAATTTATTAGGTAAGTGAAGGTACTCGATCCCTCCACTTTAAAAGCAATCCATAGTCTAGTCTAGTTAGGGCCCAATATGTATCTTCCATTGAGATTCCTTCCAAATATGTTGATATTTACTAACTATATTTTGTAGGTCCCCTAGATTTACCTATTCTAACATGATCTACCCCTATCATTCCACCCTTTACTCATGTAGTGAAAAGTAACGAATTTATTTATTTTCCACTAGTTTTGGCCATGTTTGGTATCCCTGGTTCCCTAGTTCCTCTTATTTACCTTGTAACCTAATTATGGAATTATTCAACCCCATTAGCATGGTATACACCATACTTAACTCTTAGCCTAGCCACATAGTTTATCTCAACTCCCAATACATCCCAAATCCTAATTACTTATGTATTATTGATAGCCCCTATAATTACAATTATGCAAAGAGCATCATTGGCCCCTATAACAATGGTTTATATTAGTGTTAAAACTACTCCAATGGATCTTATTACTAGTAATTCTAGTCACATCATTAGGCCTAAAAATATTGACACAACTCCCACATGATCCATATGGGACCCAAAGAAGAGGCCAACTAAAAGACAAAGTTTGATCATACCCATGCCACATGTGTAGCCTTTAATTGTATCTATAAATGAAACTATCTATTAGGAGGAGCTAATATCTAACTAAATTTTAATAGGGACTCATTCCATATGAGGATGGTGATGACACAAATTCTCACATAGGATGGTGATCATATTGTGTGGATAATAGAGAAAGACCTCTTCTCCCTCACAAGATTGAGTACTACCATGGGAGAATAAAATATAGAAGAAAATCTAGTTTTTGTGTTGTAGGCCACCAAAGGGTCCATATAAAAACTAATGGAGAACCCAAAAGACTAATTTAATATTATATATTCCCAAGTGAAGATCTCATTCCCTGTTGGATTGGTTGGCAAGTTTAAGGCTACCCTTGTTCAATTGTTTGCAACCCTTAGAGAAATGATTGGAGATATTTATAAGATTAATGCACCTTTTCAAGGAGTATAATAGCAATTAGATGGGATTTTAAAAGTAGATAACAAGTGAAATAATATGGTGGGAATCATCAAAAAATAAATGTTATTATATCTCAAACTCATGCTCCTCATGGACTTGAACCTATATCAAATATTCATAGGGAGAATGAGGAGCACATTGAAGGATTAGATAAAGGATATATAGGCCACTATTGATCCCATAGAGAAAATAAAAACCCAAATACTCACTTAATTCCTTGAGTTCAACATCATAGTCATGTTCCACCTAGATGACACCTTTCTCAACCTTGATAAATTTTGTGTCCACCTGGATCTCTTCAATATGGAAATGAATAAGAAGGTGATGAAATATAATAGAGATAGAGCTTGATACATCCTATAACTTTCCACATAATCAACCATGAAAGTCAATGATTTAAAATTATCATTAGAAGATATTGTCAAGGCTCTTGATAGGATGTTGACTTTGGTAGAGGTAATTTTCTAGGATCTATTTATCAACCTAAAAAAGCTTGAATGAGAGGCTAAATTGGTGGAACATGCACTATAATCTCATAAATATTATTTAAATCATTTTGGAAGTGGTACCCCATCGAGCTCAAAATTAATATCCTCTTAGTTGCAACAAATTTGGTGTGTTGTCAAAACTTTGGGTCCTCTTTTTCTATTTTTTGTCTTTTCTGATAACATCATGGGAATGATTGGTTTTGTAACTATTTTGGGCCATGATGGCCAAGAGTGGGATCTATTACTATTTGGATATAGACCCATATCATTTCCTATATATTGTGTTGCACAACTCTTTATATAGGTCCACATTTTGTAATCAAAACACACTTTGATTAATACATGCTTTGTTTGTTTCATTGTGTTATCTTTTCTTTAATGTCTTCCAATATTATGTGGTAAACTAGTTAGAAATAATATTTAAAGTGTTAATATGCATTTTATACATGTGTATGTATAGTTATAATATGTTTTTTCTATTCTAACTATATTTTATATGTATTCAGTTATATTAAAATCACCATAGGTCTATGTGTGATTAATAGTAGTTATGTGGGTGCTCATTTGTAGAAAGGATTATAGGCTTTAGGCATACTTTTTCTCATTAGGTTTTTTCCCTATGTGACCAAATTTTGATCTTATTTAAAAATTATCATACATTGGTATAACCGTAGTTGGATGCATGTGGACTTAAAACATTAATGTATTCTCACTTTTGTCCAAAAATCTCCCTTTCCTATGTTACCCTTTCTCTCTTTTGATGCTTTTTTTGTTAACTATGATTCATCCCATCCATTTAGAAACTATGAAGTGAAGTTTCTCAAGGGATAAACCCATTAAATTGGATCAACTAGTGTGAATAAGCTATGTTTCAATGGGAAATAGGTATTGAATATATGGCATTAGTTCTACATCTCTTGGAGATCAATTTCAATAAGGCCATTTTAAAAAGTCAAATACCTAAAACTTCTATCCTAGATTATTTTAGTATCAATCCTAAAAGGAGAGAATGGAAATCCCCCAATTGTCTCCCAAGCTTGCTTAGTGTACCTAATTCTATAGGTGTATTTAGGATTACAAAGTCATGGAATAAACATAATATAGTGCTAGAATGAGGCCTCCCCATACCCATTGGATACAAAATCCTTAGACTCCTAGTTGATACAAAAACAAACTAGACACCCATGCATCAATCACTAGATCTATGACCTGGTTGATTATTAATCTCACCCTCATTTTTTTACAAAATGACTAGGTATGATAGAGGGATACCAAGATCCCTAATTAACCCATCTAGTTTATCCACCTAGAACACCTCAAATAGGCTTGTCCCTATGGCTACACCCATGGCATGGCTAGTTGGGTCTACTTGCTCTTACTAGACATTAAATGC
This sequence comes from Torreya grandis, assembly GCA_037957365.1. Taxonomy (NCBI): domain Eukaryota; kingdom Viridiplantae; phylum Streptophyta; class Pinopsida; order Cupressales; family Taxaceae; genus Torreya; species Torreya grandis. The sequence goes on along the minus strand of JARHVA010003217.1, from coordinate 738,836 downwards.
AAGTGCACTTACCCTACTTACTTATCTCTCTAATTATCCCTCCATTAGGCCTATAAAACTAATATTTGGTTCCATTGACCTCTCACACATGTGAAACCCCAAATGAACTATTTGGCATATGGAACATCTAGGGCCCTATAAAAGAAAAGTTTTCATATATTTTCAACCTTGTATGGATTGTTATATTGGATAAGATGTGTAAGAAACTCATTTATATGTTTTGAATCTTTGTGAAGCCTATCTTAGTTTTTTAGGATTAAAAACATCTAAAACCTAAAACAAGCATCCTATAAACATTACTAGTAAGCATAAACTTCATCTGAGCATGGTTTAATGGCCTGGTATAACATGAATATGTGGAAAAAATCAAATCAAAGATTGTACAACATGAAAACTATGTTTAAGAGGTGGATCTTCAATTATTTTGCTTGTTAAGACCTCCTACAGAGTCTTTGAGGCATAAAACATATGTGGGCTAGAAATAAAATAAAAAAATATTTTTTGATATCAAAATGTGTTTTCGATTGCTTAAATCTCTTCACTAGAGTTGTGGATGATTATTTGGATATTTTTTAGCTCTATGGTGGCCTCTTGAACACTTCAACATCATCCCTACTCTCATCCTTACACCATACCTATGCATATGCATTCCATGGTATATATATATATATATATATAATAAGTTTTTTAAATTTAAAAAAAAATGCAAATAATTAATGAGGGGCCCACTTTTAAATAAAGTTTTTTAAATAAAAAATAAAAATAAGTAAATGTTATTTACATGAATTCAATTATTATTTAATATTTATTTTAAAAAAATAAATATTATAAACTTTAAATAATATATTTTCAAGTAGTGTTATAGTGGAGTTGGTTAATGTACCTTTATAATATTCTTGTAAAAGCAAGGTTGAGAGTTTAAAACCCCACCTAACTTTTTTTGTTGATAACACATTATTAATGGTCAAACTAATTTTAAACAAAAAATTAATTAAAATTTTGGTTTTATTTTCTTCATACATAGTAAACATCCACTTTTGACACTTTCAATTCTAACAACTCTTCTTGCAAATTTTGTCTAGTCCCCCTTTTTTATGTAAGTGGTCATGTGAGCAGTCAATCTTTAAATTTTTACACATTATGGACACAATGGAATTGTCAATTTTATGCTTTAAATATTCTTTATATATGTTTTGGAAAGAAATATATTGAAAATAAATACTACATTTTTTGTTTTGTGGCACTTACAACTCTTAATATAAGGTATAATTGTTTGAATTTTTATCAAATTTTTACATATAATTAAATAACTATTATTTTTATACACTAAAATACTTATTTTATTAAAAAAATAAAGTATAAAATCACATAAAAGCATTATGTTCTGGACCTTTTTATTGTCATTTTTAATATAAAACACAAATTAGTAAAGTGTCAAACTTTGAAGGGAAGCTATGGATTTTCTCAATTTTGTGCTAAATAAGTCCCAAATATTAAATGGGTAAAATTGTAACATTTGAAGCTCAAATTTGTAACATTATTTTTAGGACTAAAAAACTCTTGTTAGAGAGACATGTCATGATTATACTTAGCAATGCATTTACAAAAACTCAAGAAGCCATGTCTGTGATTTAGGAATTTGACTCGAGAGGATGGTTAGTATTGTGTTAGTTCCAAAATGAAAACAAAATGAAAGAAACACATGAATAGCATAACATCTCTAGGCCTAGACACTAGGGAGAGCTTATTTAACAAAAACAAATGAAAAACACAACTAAAAATTAAGGAATAAAATACAAGAATTCCTTCACCTTCCTTGGATTCTCCAAATTCCTTTGTAGTAGTGGTTTGCTCGGCTTGTGCTCGTGAAGTTTTTGGCAATGGAAGCTTGTCTACCTCCATCTCTCCTTTGCACCTTTGACTTGTGTTTTAGCTTGGATTGAAATCAATTTGGCATCATAACACTAGTTTTAATGGCTTCTTGAATATATTTATACATTATAAATTTACACTAAAATAGCTTAAAAATGACGTTCATGGCCTCTCTATTTATAGATTTTTGAGAATGTCTAGAATCAACCTAAACCATCCATCTTGAGATTGAGATGTGTGGTTGAGGATTAATTTAATTTTTGGAATTAAATTTATAATTATCCTCATCATGAAATTAGAAGAAGGGGAAATTAAGAGGCATGGAGGGCATCATGGAAGGCATCGATGAGGCATGGAGGGCATGAATCTTGATATTTGTGGAATTTATAGCCTAGGGATGTCTTCCCAAGAAATGAGGTCACTTGATGATGTAGATATTCAATATTAATTTCCAAAAATAAATATTCAACAAGTTTTCATGTAATTCTTGATTAGGTTCTAATTTGGGTTAATTAGCTCTTAAGCATCATTAAGCACTTTGTGAACAAATTACTCAAATTGATTATAATGCCTTGTTGTTGGTCCAAAATTTGACTAGATTGGAATTAGAAGGTGATGTTAGATGCATTAGATCTATTATACCATTTAGGATGTTTCCAACAACAAATAACAAAGTCACGCATCTTGTGCAAGAGATTTTGACAGGCAAGAGCAATCTAGAGCACCTAGGTACAAAATTGGCATTTTGACTCAAAATGATCTAATTAAAGTTAGCTAGCCCATAAATTGCATTATCCCATTTAGGGATTCTTTGACCAAAATCAGCACTTGAATATGTCTGTTTCACATCATTTAGCATGTTTTAGTGTTTTTAGGCTAAATTATGCATTTTTACGTAGAAATTGGTCAAAAGCCTGATTGGAGGTTATCGATGGCCAGTTTTAAGTGTCTACAATTTACCCCTATTTGGGAAGGTGTTGCAAATTATAATCAAATTAACATATTCTCAAAGAATGAAAAGGTCATGTATGCTTATAAATGCAATGATGATAAACTAATTGTATGATTCACCCTTGAGAGAATGGTTGGCACAATTAGGTCAACAAATGGTCCTTTGAAAAGAAATAAGTCAAATGAGGGGACCAAAGAAAGGAAAAATGATGGAGTGAAAACATAATGATAGTGAAAAGTAGTCAAAATCATTGAGAATGCAAGTGGGATGGTGTAAAATGGGTTTTCCAAAGGAGGTTATAAGCATTGCATCTCATAAGTGGTAATGTGGTATGATAACACAATGATTTTCCCAAAGGTAGTTATAATCACTGAGAAGATGGAGTTTCCCCCATTAGGAAAAACAAACAAGAAAATAACATGCCCCTGTATGGGCATACAAATTAAAGTGGTGACAACACAATGATTTACCTAAAGGCAGTTATAATCATTGAGAAATGCAAGTGAGATGGTATGTAATGATTTGCCCATAGGCAGTTATAATCACTGGACCCCAATTATGGAAAACATGATAAAATTGGTTGAGGATGATGATAACTAGATGTAGAGCATAATGATGAATTGGAACAACCTACTAGTAGGGAGATGATCATCAAAATTAATAAAGGTTGAAATTATTTCATGGTTAATTACTTTATTTGGGATATGATTGGGATGAAATCAAGATGTCAGTGTTGAAGAAAGGCCATCATTACTAAATATACTGCTTGAGGCTTGAGTTTATTGTAGCATATGTTGGTAGGTATCATGGTATGACATCATGAGGACTTGGCCAAAATATGCATAAGGATTGACTCCCATAATCCAATACTCAATAGAAAATAATGCACCAATGATAAAAACCATGATGACAATGTAAACATATGAATATGGATGGATTTGAGTATAAGTGTGGGAAAGGAATCACCTAATGAACACACATAAACTGAATCAAGGCAATAGTGCTGAAAGCAAACAAATAAACAGACAAATAAATAAAATAAGTAGAAATAATTAAACCATATGAGCATTGTTCCTAGAAAATAGGTGACAATTATACAAAAAAAAATTAGGGAATAGAAGAAAAATAAGGGGGTGGTCGAGCTATCTCCATATGCAATAAGCAAGTAGACACTACCTATATAGTTCCATGGATGTAATACCCAATAAAAAACTTTAGGCCAAATGTAATTCTCCCAGGGAATGGGACGAAAATGATAACTAATGAAAATAAATAGAATGGATGTGATAGAAGAATAGCAATTGTCCTGAAAAATAGAAAGTGCATGATATAAAAGGCCAAAAGGGATGGGGAAACTAAATGACAAGTGTTTTTCTTGTAACTTAGTAAGGGTTCCCAGAATCTTTAAGGCAAAGAAGTGGTCAAATGTTTTTGGTTTTCTCTAATGATTTTTGAAATGTTTTTGGAATTGTTTGAAGTATATCAACTCAATCAAGAATGATGAGATACTAAATGGTTCAAGCTAACAAAATGATGAGAGCATTCAAACTAAGGTTTCTCATAAAATAGTGAGAGCATGGCTTAGGTTACTTGAAAAATGATGAGAGCATGGTTTAGGTTGCTTACAAAATGAAAATAACATGGTTTAGGTCATAAAATAACAAGAGTATGGTAGAGAAGGGTGACTGAGCTAACCTCAACAAGTATTGAGTGCTACTTACATAGTACCAGAGTAGGACCTCAAGTCACTATAGTTCTACCCTTTCAGTGGAGGAATTTGACTAGTGTAGCAGCCAAGTCAAACAAAATAGGCACAGTTGGTAAAAAGGCATAGCGTGGCATGGGAAGTGATAAGTTGGTACATAAAGGCTCAATGTCACCCCTAGTTTGCCCATAGGTAGTTATAACCATGACATAATGGCATAGATCGATGGTACTAATTTTCCCAAAGGTGGTTATAATTAGTAGCAAGATTTGTGGTAAGAAAGGAATAAAAAACAAAGGCTGCAACTACTAAAACTTCTATCACACTATCCCAAAATAAAATCTCTATTTGAAGTACTTGAACCAACTAATGAACTGATTAGATACCTCAATGCTAAAAATGCATAATGAATGGCAAAAACAAAGGTCAAATGGGCCAGGCTTTATAACACACTAGGTTGATAAAACGGAAGTGGAAAGTGGATACGATGAAGAAGATGGATAAGGATGGTATTTATATAAACAAGAATAGTGAGAAAATGGCATAAATAAAATGGTCCTTACATATAATACACCTTAGAGCTCAAGCATAATATCACTTGAGATGAATAATATTCATCAACTCTAGAATCATCTCCATCTAGTGTGGTGAGCCTGTATGCTCCTAATCCATAATATATAATGATGATGAAAAGCCCTATCTAGTTTGGTTTGAATTTCCCTTTATGATTCTTCTCAATTATGGTATTGTTTTAGTTTTCTTTAAGAACACGATCACCAAGTTCAATGTTTTATACTTAATATGCTGATTATAGTGGCCTTTGAGTCAGTTCTGATATGATTGAAGGTTTTTGAGCATGGATATGTGTTTCTCATCAAGTGGATCTAGCTCTTGCAGGTGAGCTACTCAATAGTCATGATCATCTAGGACATGTTTGAAAGATATGTGTAGTGAAAACAATTTGGCCTCAATGGGAAGAATGGATTCAGTACCATAAACAAGTGAGTATGGAGTGGCTCCTATGGGGGTATGATGATTGGTATGGTCTACCCAAAGTGAAAGGAATATCTGGAGGTGCTAATCTTGATTGGCATCATTGAAAATATTTTTAAGAATATTGAAAATGGTTCTGTTGGATACCTCGGCTTGGCCATTACCTTGAGGGTAATATATTGTAGAAAAATGTTGTGTGACTTTATCTTCAGTACACAACTGGTCTACATATTTATTCTTGAATGATCCTACATTATCAGATATAATGTCAAAGGGGATACCATAGTGGAAAATAAGATGGTTGAAAATGAATTTAGAAATTTTCTTTCTATTCATGTGAGGGGTATAGCTTCAACCCACTTAGTGAAATATTTGATGGTGGTAAGAATATGTTTATGGCTATCAGATGAAGTGGGGTTAATCTTCTCAATGAGGTCAAATCCCCATGTAGAAGATAGCCATGGTGTTAACATTCATTTTAGAGTTTTTACTGGAACATGAATTAGATTAACATGTCATTGACATTTGTCACACTTTTTTACATATGCAATGGCATCTACATCCATTATGGGACAATAATAAATAGTACACAAGAGATTTTTGGATATGACTACCCCACTAGAATGAGCTCCACATACTCTTTCATGAACTTCTCTTAATGCTAGTGTAGACTCAATCAAAGTTAAAAAATGAAGCAGAGTTCCATCAAAACTGTGATGGTAAAGGGTAGATCCAAGTAGAGTATAATGAGTGAAATGATGAATAAAGGGTTTGGCTTATTTTTAAGATAATTTAGGTGGCATAACCTGGTCATGAAGGTAGTTGTAAAGGTCTGAGTTTTAGATAGAATTAAGACCAATAATATCATAAATCATGGCAATGGTTAAAGGTTCATGAGCTGGTGCTGACAAATTCTCAATGAGGAACTGATACTCTCTAGCTTTATTTGTTTGTCAAATTAGAGAGACAATACTAACCATTGGTATATGCTCAAACTAAATATTGGCAATTTGTTGCTTAAAAGTGTTGACCATGGATTTATATGGAACCAACTTGTCATCTTTGGTCTGAAAATGAACTGTGACCTAATTGATGATTAACTAAGAATCACCATAAACTTAATGATGAGATATATTCCAATGCACTACTTGTCGAAGTCCTACAATAAGTGCTTCATACTCAACCATGTTGTTTGTATAAGGAAAGCTAATTCTAAATGATTTAGGGATTAGATCCCCCTGTGGTGTAAAAGATAATAGGCCTGCCCCCAATCTATGTGTAGTAAATGAACCATCAAAATATAGTTTTTAGGGCTACTCCTCAAGGGGTGTGTCAATGATGGTCATTATGGATTCATCAGGAAATCGAAACATGAGTGGCTATGTGTCTATGAGAGGTGCTTCAACAAGTTGATCTATAAGAACTTGTCCCTTGATTGCCTTTTGACTGACATATTCTATGTCAAATTCATTGAGAAGCATGATCCATTTAGCCATTATACCTTTCAAAGTTGTTTTAGATAGTAGATACTTGAGTAGATCTACCTTCGAAATGACCATGGTCTTATTATTCAACATGTAATGGCACAGTTTCTAAGCTATGAATACCATGTCTAGACAAGCTTTTTCAATAGGTGCATAGTTATGTTCACATGTAACCAAGGCACATCTTAGGTAGTATATGATGTGCTCCTTTCCATTGTCATCATGTTGATCCAAGAGTGCCCCTAGAGCATGGTTGGTAGCTGATAGGTATAGTAAAAATGGCTTTCCTGGCATAGGAGGTAATATAATAAGTGGATTAATAAGATAATCATTGAGTTATTGAAAAGCTATTTGATAGTGATCATCCCAGTGAAATGCAACTCCTTTTTTTAAAATGTGTGTAAATGAATGATGCTTATCTGCTAACTGAGAGATGAACCATCAGATTGACTAGATATTTCCTTACAAACTATGGAGTTGATTTAAATTGGTTGGTGGTGGCATCTTGGTTATAGCATGGAATTTACCCAGATCAAATTTAATACCTATATGAGACATGATGAAGCCAAGTAGTTTGCCTAAAGTTACATTAAACATGAATTTCTTTGGATTGAGTCTAACTTTGTACTTTCATAATCTTTCAAATATCTTATGTATCATTGCTAGATGGTTAGCCCTGGTTTTGGATTTCCTAATATGTCATCGACATAGTCTTCAATAATATCATGCATCATACCATGGAATATGACAATCATGGCCCTTTGATATGTAGCTCCAACATTCCTAAGGGAAAATGGCATTACTTGATAACAAAATGTTCTCCATGGAGTGGTGAACATTGTTTTATGTTGGTCTTCTAGTGCTATTTTGATTTGGTTGTATCCTAAAAATCCATCCATGAGTGAAATCATTTCATAACCAGCTGTGGAGTAGACAATCATGTTAATATTAAGCAATGGAAAATCATCTTTAGGACAAGCTTTGTTGATGTCTCAAAAATTAGTATAAATTTTAATCCCTTCAGGCCTTTTGATAATAGGTACCACATTAGAGATCCATTCTAAGTAGTCAATGGATTGCATACATCTTATTTCTAAGAGTTTTTACAACTCTTTCTTTACCAATATAATTATATGAGAATGCATTCTACGTAACTTTTGGTTTATCGATTTAGCATCAAGATTAACCACACAGCAATGCAAAACCAAGGTGGGTTCTAAACCTAGCATGTCAAAATAGGCCCATGCAAAGATATCTACAAATTCTCTCAATAGAGCTGTAAAGATGTCACATTCTTCCTCAATGATGGATGATCCTAATTTTATCCATTTCAAGTTTGATAAAGTCTCAATGTTTACCTCTATTGTGTCTTTAACTAGAAGGGTTAAGCCATCTTATAGGATTGTAGGTAATGATTTGAACTATTGAATTATGTTAGGTTACTCTATTAGGACTTACTCTTCAACTTCTCCTAGGCATGATGAATATGATTCCCCTAATGGGAGATCTGACCTTGTAACAAAAACAATAAAAAATTCTTAAAGAATTTGATCAAATACTTATTATTGCTCAAAGCTAAACTTTGATCCATAAGCAAGTTCATCGTTGGTGGTCTCCTAGTCTAAATTTAAAGAAGAATGAACACCCCCATCTAATGGCACCTAAAATAGGTTTTCATCACTAGATTGACCTTTATCTTTACTTTTTCCCTAGTCAAAAAGTGCCTCAAAGAAGTTTTCACTTTGGGACCTCAATGTTTTACTTATTTATTTTTGGATATAGGTGTTCACTCGCTCTCAAAAATAAGTTGTAGGATCTAATGTGATTGAGAATCTTGATTTTTGATCTCCTGATAGAAAATTATCTCTAAGGCCTAAGAAATCACAAAATGCCTCATCATTTTGGAATTCATCAATCGATAGACTAGATTCTTATTGGTCCTAATCTATCAGTTGGTGATAATATAATGATAAACTGTTATGATGAATGGCTAGGGTAAGGGTAAAAATGGAACTATTATCAAATAGGTTGGTTTCAACTAAGTTATCAAAGGTGAGGTAATGATTAGACTCTACATCACTGTCGGTATCATCATCACTAGTCGCTAGTGATGGAGTTTGAATGAGATATGTAAGGTCACCCCCAAGCAATTTAAATCCAAATCCATAAGGTCTTTCATACTTCATCATGGAAATTGGCTTGATGGTTCCTTATGGATTTATTTTGAGGCCTCTTCCTTCATACTTGTGATGCTTCATGATCCTATTGGTAATAAGATACTTTGCATTTTTATAGCAATCAACTTGGTTATCATTGTATAACCATGATTCATCCCCTTCAAGAGGGTTAGGTCCTAGGCTAGATGCTGGTAAAAATGTGATAGGCCTCTTATCTTTGTTACTTTTTTACCAATGCATATGTGGGGTGACTTTAGGTCACCCAAAGGTTTTTGGATCCTGAGGAAGATTGGCAATATTAAATGTATCATAGGTCACATACTCTCCTGGTTCATTATATGAAATGGTGAAATGATTAGAAACTTTATAAGGTAGCATGTGGAAAAGGGAATCCAAGGTATTATGATCTATGTAATTATCTGGTAAAGGATCAATAAGTATGGCCTTTCCTTTCTCCTACTTGGAACTTGGATTCATACCATACTGATAATTGTAAGTTTGAAATTTAGCCTCGAGATGTTTGTAGTGTTCATATGGATGTAAATCTCCTAGAATATTCACTTCAATCCTTGAGTGGGAAAAATTGATACATTAGTGTAGCATTAATGGTATTACATGAATCTCATGTAACCAAGGCCTACCTAGAAGCATATTGTATGATAACTCAAGATCAAGCACATTGTAATTTGTATCATAGGTCAAAGGCCTAATGATAACTGATAAACTAATGGTGCCTTATGATTATATTTATTGATTATCATATGCTTTGATGGTTATTATTTATGGTTAGAGATCTATGATTATGTACCCAAGAAGCTTGATGAGCTTGAGAGATACTATGTTGAGGCTACATCCATTATCTATAAGGACACATTTCACTCTATGCCATCTTATATAAACTTCTATGTATAATGTATTATTATGGAGTGGGCCAAGGGAAGACATATTGCTTTGGTTGAATGTGACTTGTTGGGTTGAAGCTAGGTGTCCAATCAAAGCTTGAAATTTATCAAGAGATATGTCACTAGAAATAGTGGATTAGGTCAAAAACTCATTCAAGATGTTATTATATATTATTGACATTTGCAGCAAATCTAAAATAGAAATTTGTGTTTGTGTCTTCTATAACTATTCCATAATACCAAATTTATTATCTTGGTCAGTAGTAAATGGTTTATTTTGAAGATGAATGGTTGGTTGGATGATAGGCAAATTGGTAGATGGTTGTGGGCCTGGGATAGTAATCTTCAACCTCTGAGTTGTGATTGCATAATCAAAATTAAATACTGGGCCATTATTGTTAACTGATGTTGGAAATGGTGTGAGACTAGATATGACAAGTCTTGGTTGCCAGTGCACTTGCATGTGGTCATATGGCAAGAATGAGTTGTCAATATAAGGTCCAAAAGGGGAAGTCCTAGTTTGCTAGTTTTCCTATATGAACTCCCAAATCAAAGAAGGATTATCCATGTAATTTGGTTGAATGTTAATTTTTAGTAATGGTCTAGGCTAATTAGTGTTTGGTCTAGGATTAATGGATATGGTATTGATGCTACCTCTTGTAATATGACCTACAACCCTATTGTAGTCATGTGAAACTACATAGTAGGTTTGTTGGTTGTTACCATTTTGACCTTGGTTTTGTCTATTGTTTTATCATTATTGGTTTTAGTACTGATTTTGTTGATTTTAGTGGTTTGGTCTTTGATTTTGATACTATTGATTTTTCTACTACATTAGTCATTGTTATTATTATTGTTGTTGTTGATTATTTTACTTCTACTAATTGTTATGTTAGGGAAAAAGGTTTTGATAAATCCCAAGATTTTGATTTGAAGTGGAAGCACCATTATATAATGTTATCTCCCCATTCTCCAACATATTCTTAATTAAATGTTTGATTTGGACACATCTTCATAGATTATGCTCATTGACCCAATGATATTCATAAAATTCATTTTTAGGGTACCAATCAAGATAAGGAATGCCTTGTGGATAATGATTTGGTATAAGCCAACCAATCAAATTAGTAGCAACAAGATTACAAAATATAGACTCAATAAGTTCTCCTAGGTCACTAAAGACATGAGGTGCAGGCACGGTTCTCCTAGGATGAGGGGTTTACAATGGTAATGACTACTATATTTGTTGTACAGGTCTTGGTTGTTATGCTTGTGGCATCAATTAGAGATTTTTCTATGTAGGAGTAAGCTAAAAAGGTGGTGTAGATGATTTTTATACCATTTTCACATGATGGGATTTGGTTACTCCATTTCTCATAACATTCCTATTGTAGTTGAATTTCTTCAGTCTTTCATGGTTATTGGCCTGTGCTAGTTATGATGCTTACACTTGGATGGCATGTTGGCTATTTCATTGATAATTACCTTTATTTTGATTAATTGAATTAAGCTTGATGAATCCTTTATTGATGAGCACCCTCTCGATTAACAAACCTTTATCAATGATCTTCTTGAATGTATGTGCACATTATAGTTCCAAATGATAAGCTATCTCACTATGAAAATTTTTGGTAAACATAGTGGCTAATTGTTTATCTAATAAACTATGGGTAAAATGGCTTACAAGGGCTCTCTATGATTATAAATAACTTAAAAAACTCTCACCATCTTTTTATTTTGCTTGCATTAAGTCTACTAATGAAATCTCATGCTTGAGATTATAGGAAAAGTGCTACATAAACTTATCAAAAAGATCATCAAAATTCATCACTAAATTTTTGGGAAAATTCAAAAACCACTCCAAGGCTTGTCATGCCAAGGTCCTTGGAAACAATAATAAAAGATATATGTCACTATATGCCACTGGTTGACATGCAACAAAGAATTTGGTCAAATGAGCCTTAGGGTCACCTTTCCCATTGTATTTATCAAATTTTGATGGTTCATATCCTAGAGGAAATAGTATCTACAAATACTCCATGTTGAATGGATAGGAACATAAGTCATCTAATTTGAACTTTTTAGTTTGTTTACCAACTTGAATGGTAGTAATTACATCCTTCATCTATTACAATTTTTGGGATAGGAAACTAGAAGGAATATTGGTTTGAGGGAGAATTTGGGTAGATGGTTGGGAGGCCATAAGTGGGAAACATTGAAAAGGGTATAATGGAGATACATGTTGGGGTACATTTGTTTGGTTAGGGAATGGACCAAGATTGTGCATACATGGATTAGGATGTGCTTGAAATTTTACACTTGGTTGTGTGATAATCTAATTTGGGTAGGCAATAAAGGTTTGACTTGGAGGATTTTATGGTTGGGATAGAGGGATATAACCATATTGTGCGTACTATGGTTGAAAAGAGACATATTTTCGACTAATCAAACCTTTCTATTGAGTGGGAATTTATGGACCAAGACCCTGTCTCTAGATTTGTGGCACATTTTAAACCAACGGTTGTCTAGTAGGTACCTGAGAAACATGGGGGCCTCCTTAATGCATGAATCCTTATGAAGAAGTGAAATCATGTTAAAAATTTGGCCTCTATCATTGACCAATATTTACATGTTGTTGACTAGTCATCACTTAGTTTTAAATTGTCATATTAGTCTGTTATTGAAGAGGTATGTTCATCATTACCTAGTGAGATGGAACATTAGTTGCCCCTAATTAAGGTGGCAATGTATTTATCCTCTATTGCATTAATACACTAGATTGTGCCTGTTGTTATGGAATACTACTTATTTCTTTTTGAGGAGTAATATTCCTCATATACTATCATTGAGGCATGACATTAGCCATTATTTGATTACTTAGTCCCATAGGTTATACACTTGAGGAAGTAGTTGGTTGAGGTTGGGGTGTATAAACTCCTACTCCATGGTATGATGAACTATTCATAGGATTAACTATAGGCACATGTTGGCTATTTTTTTTGCATGTTATTACAACTTTGATTAGGACTGGACATTGTTTGCACATTATCTACTATGTTTGGTTCACTATTCTATGTATAGCCTGAAGACACTTCTTCGATAATGGGCATATGCATCAAGTTATCTATCAAAGTGGTTTGTACAAATGGGTCAGAACTTGGATTCTCTTATCCAGTTAACTCTATCAACACTCCTATTGAAGGAACTAGGTCAATAAGAGGCTTACCATGTTCATTTGATTGAAATCACGTGATAGATTTAAGTATGTTTGATATGCTATCTACATTTGGTTAAAGTGATCTTCCATGATGTTTTTGTCTTGATTAGATGTATTATGATATTGGTACATTATTTGAACTAGAGCCATATGATTTCTAGAATAAGCCTATTAATCATAAATGATATTGTGGGACACTCTTACTAGACTTGGTAAATTTTCATTGGGGAAGTCTACTAGAAACTTGGCCCCTACCTATATGGATTTAACCAAAATCTCATCTTTGTTCTCTAACAAATGTCACTCAAACAAAAATGGATCATACATGGAAGCTGCATTAGTAGAATATGATTATTGAAGAATTGGCTCATCCACTGCAGATATTTTAGCAAGGTACTGTATGGTTTGCTCTTGGTCTTGTTCTAAATAAGGTGGTGTGTTAACCAGATAGTTAGCCAATGGATCTTGGCTTTGTGCCCCTGATTGAGTATTATAAGAGGGATAAGAATCCATCTCTTAAGAAATATTATTTGCATAGGGGTCTTGCACCATTTCTTCCTACTCAACCACATTACTAATCCCTGGATTATACATGAGTCCACTATGATTGTAGGAATACATGTTGGGATATATAGTCAATGCTTTGTGATAAAATGTCAAAGAGTTTTACAAACTCTAAAAAGGATAATGTCTAAAATAGGTGATATTCCAACTTGGTCTAGTTTCGTTAAAAGGATCAAAAGTTTTGTGAAAATATTTATGAGGAAACAAGCTAATGTGAAGTATCTAACGTTTCACTATTCACACAAAGATAAGGAAGTAAATGGACCTAAAATCAAAATAGCAAACTCTAAGGTCAAAGTATTTTAAATCAGTCTAATCTAGGAATTTAAAAGTTGCTAGGTCTTTTGGCTAAACATGGCATCAAAATCTAGGCTCAAATAAGGCATGTGCTAGGACTCTTGGCCAAATGATGTCAAAAGCTAGACTTTAAAAATAGATGAAAGTTTTAATCTAATGGATTTGAAACACTTCTAACAAACACTAGGCATTTGATTCTTGAACATGAACTTGATCAACTAAGTATGAGGTATGAAATAAAAGACACTTTAGAAAAAAATTATTTTCTCACAAAAAATGGTATAAAACTTGGTTCTTTTGACAAACAAGCTAGAAAAAAGTGAATAATATAGCTATTTTAGATAAAAGATCACAAAAGTTCACTTGGATTGGTCTAAAAATGTAGGAACAATTTTAGAATTCTATGCAAGAGGGTCTATAAAACAATATTTGAAATGTTTTGGGCAATGTAATGATGCTATACCACCTAAAAGGTGCAAAAAAAATGTTTGTTTCAAAAACTCTCTAAGACAAAGACGTTTTCCCACAATTTTGACAGCATAACACTACTTTTTTTTTGACTCAAAAATGTTGTGGTGTATAGACTCAAAGTGCAAGTGTTTAGCAAAAAATGACTTAAGTATATCAAGTGATGATAATGATTATGAGTCTTAAACAACCTTCAACCCAAATTAGAAATTGAACCTAAGTTCCCTCAAGTTTAGTGTAAATGGTGAACCCACTTAACACATTAACCCTATAAACTTATAAAGGTACAATTTTGAATTTTGATTATAAGTGAAGGATTTAAATAACTTTGTTAAAGGTATAAACTAAATTGGGAAGCATAACTATCCCAAAGTGGATGATATGACTCTCAATCTTTTGATGAACTTTTGAATAAGGCAAATTGATGATCTCACATAGGCAACACAATGCCTCTTTGTTCAAAGGGAAATTTGGACTATGTGTTTGGTTTGGATTGTTTGTTTACACCAAGTTTTGACTTCAAACAAGACTTTAATCTAGAGCAAGATCAACTAACTAATCTCTCTTAGATCCTCAACTGATAAGGTTGCTTGGTATTGTTGAAATCTATTAATATTCATCATTTGATAGGATTTTAAGTGTTTATCCAAAAGTAAATGTGCATTATATAGTAGGGT
The DNA here is from genome assembly GCA_037957365.1 of Torreya grandis. Taxonomy (NCBI): domain Eukaryota; kingdom Viridiplantae; phylum Streptophyta; class Pinopsida; order Cupressales; family Taxaceae; genus Torreya; species Torreya grandis. Next base: position 723,528 of record JARHVA010003217.1, on the reverse strand, counting down.
TATTACACCCCCTCTTCTCTCAAATGATAGTACTATGACATAGACCTTGAGGTGCACCTTGCACCAACAATACTTCCATGGAAAGTGGGGATTTATCTAAGATTTAAATTGTTTTTGAATGATCTAGGGGAATCAATTACATAATGAATTTCATTTCAAACAATGCAAAAGAAAATCATGGATTTTGGGTCTGTATCACTTGATTTGTTACAAAAAGGTCTATTTTTCCTTACAACCACTACATCTTGTTATTCACTCAATGTATTATGATGTCCAAAGTACCACTACATCCCATGTGAAACTCCAAAGGAGCCAAATTAAGTCAATTTCAGGAGGTGAAAACCCAGGTCAAATCTTTCCTAAAGAACTCATGGGAGGTGATGAAGTCCCCCATGCAAGCCAAGTTTGCATAAAAATAAAGAAAACATGAAAGTAGAAAGACTTTATGGTCATTTTCAAGGTCACCCAAACTTTGATGAGTTTTTGGGGAGTGATTTAGATGACATTCTTTCTAAGCTTTGGACTAAGCTACTTGCAATAGGAATGGCACTTTTGATTCCAAGGGTTCCCTATAGGGGACAAATAGAAGAGCATACACGTAACATTCTTCTTTTTACCAAAAAAATATTTAATCTAAACAACTATTGTAAACAAGAATTTCCAAGTGTGTTCATATTTTAAGCCCAAATGAAAGTGAGGTGGTGTTCATTTGACCCCTTGTTATTAGTTTCAAACTTTGAAAACATTCACCAAAAACATCTAAATTCTTTGTTAAACATGTAAAACAAGGTTCCTAATTTATTTTTAAGCATGTAAAGATGATTTTAACATGTTTAGAGAAAATATAAAGCTTAGTCCTATAGAAAAAAATGTTAGCATGTCTTTTAGCTTTGAAGCTCTTTTTGGTTTGAAACAATAAAATTTAGAAAAATAACTCTTGAGTCTATGTTTTTGGAAAAAACATAGTGACCAACATTGGCCATATACAACCAATGATAGTTCCCTTGGCTAATTAAAATATAATTGATGTCAATTTTTCTAACTGAAGTTGGTTAAGCTATGTAATCAATTTTAGTTTTACTTATTGACGTTGGTTACTGTGTAAAATCATGGCAACTAAAAATGGTAAAATAAAGTTAGAAAATTAATTTGTAAGAGTTTTAAGGGTCAAAATAAATATTTTAGAGTTTCAAAATGATCTTATTTAGGTGTGAAATGCATCTAGTCCCATGTGCCATAATGTTATCTAGGAATTTGACTCAAGAGAGGATGGTTAGTATTGTGTTAGTTCTAAAATTAAAACAAAATAAAAGAAACACATTAATAACATTTCATCTCTAGGCCTAGACACTAGGGAGAGCTTAGTTAACAAAAACAAATGACAAAGAAAAAAAAAATTAAGGAATTAAAAACAATAATTCCTTCACCTTCCTTGGATGCTCCAAATACCTTTGTAGTAGTGGCTTGCTCAGCTTGTGCTCATGAAGTTCTTGGTAATGGAATCTTGTCTACCTCCATCTCTCCTTGGCACCTTTGGCTTGTGGCTTGGCTTGGATTGGAATAAATTTGGCATGGTAACACTAATTTTAATGGATTATTGAATATATTTGTGCATTATAACTTTTCACTAAAATGGCTTAGAAATGATGTTCATGGCCTCTTTATTTATAGATTTTTGAGAATGTCTATAATCAATCTGAAACATCCATCCTGAGATTAAGATGTGTGCTTAAGGATTAATTCAATTTTTAGAATTAATTTTATAATTATCCTCATCATGAAATTTAAAGAAGAGGCAATTGAAGGCATGGAGGGTATCATGAAGGCATTAATGAGGCATGGAAGGCATGAATCTTGATATTTGTGGCATTTATGGCCTAGGGATGTCTTTCCAAGAAATGAGGTCACTTGGTGATGTAGATATTCAATATTCATTTTCAAAAATAAGTACTCAATAAGTTTCCATGGAATTCTTGATTAGGCTCTAATTTGGGTTAATTAGCTCTTAAGCATGATTAAGCACTTTATGCACAAATTACTCAGATTGATCAAAATACCTTGTTATTGGTCTAAAATTTGACTGGATTAGAATTAGAAGGTGATGTCAGATGTGTTGGATTTGTCATCCCATTTAGGATGTTGCCAATAGAACATAACAAAGTCATGCATCTTGTGTAATATATTTTGATAGGAAAGAGCAATGCAGAGCACCTAGGTGCAAAATTGGCATTTTGACTTGAAATGCTTTGATCAAAGTTAGCTGGCCCATAAATTGCATTGCCCCATTTAGGGATACCCTGACCAAAATTGACACTTGAATATATATTTTTCACATCATTTAACATGTTTTAGTGTTTTCAAGCTAAATTGTGTATTTTTAGGTGGAAATTGGTTAAAACCCTGATTGGAAGTTATCGGTGGCCATTTTTAGGTGTCTATAATGTCGATCATTTTGAGGAGTGTAAAGGATGGATTACTACTCCATATCAAAAAATAGGATTCATAGTGATTTTTGTAACCTTATTGAATCTATGCATGAGGGAACGTCTCTAAAAAATAATTTAATCGCTTACTACTCTCATGAAAGGTGACAAAAAAATAGTTAATTTTATTTTAAAAAAAAAAGAAAAAACATTAAATCTCAATTAGGTGGATTTAATTATAATTTAATTTAAGATCATTTTTTTTATTAATTTAAATATTCATAAATTATTTTTTAATATAATTTTCTATTATTAATTTTAAATATCAAATATTACAAGACATCCCTGACCTCATTAACCTTTTGGATCTTATTGTTCAATAGTAACAAGTAATGCTAAATATTTATTCTAAATAGAATGTCACTCATGAAATTATTGCACTTATACTATTTATAAAAACATTGAAAACCAAAAAACTAAACCTAAACCTGCCAATGGCAAAACATGGGGGAAAATGATAATAACAATCACAAAGACAAATTTAATGAAAACTAAAATATGTGTGGTAAAGTTAGACATAAAATTGAATAATGTTTCAAAAAAAAGGAACATATCTAATAAAAAAACCTATACAAATATAAAATTTAAGAAAGGTTTTAATCAAAGTCAATGGAAAAATCTAAACCGTAATCAAAACAACCAAAAATAAAATTCTGACCTATTACACTATATGCTACCTTATTTGATTCTAACTAAAATTAATATATTTTAGATAGTGGTGCATCACATCACATGACATGTTTATCAAATATTTTATCTGACACTAAGGATATATCTAAAAGGATTTATTTAGGTAATAATTCATTTCTATAATCTACTAAACTAGTAAAAACTAAATTTGTAAATGTAATCATAAATGATGTATTCTATGTTCCTAAACTTAACAAAAATATATTATTATATTATAAAATTACAATTAATAATTTTATATTAATTTAAATAGGGATAAACTTTTTATTAAAAATAAATTTGATTCTCTTATTGTTGAAGGAATTCAACATAGTGGTTTATACACATTTTTAGCTTCTTCTACATGTTGTCTTTCATTTCAGACTAGAAATGAATCTTAATTGTAGTATGAAATATTATATCTTGTTAATTTTATAATTTTATATTATATGTATCATCATGATATTTTGGTTGGTATTCCTGCTACATATTTTCATCATGAAACATGTGAGGGCTACTTATATGGTAAGCAACACACTAAACCCTTTCACAAAAATCATGATGTTAATCCTCTCATCCTTAGAGCTTATTCATAGTGATATTATATGACCTCTATAATTTTTTTATATCAATTATTATTTATATGATGTCACTTTCATTTATGATTACACTAGGATGATCATGTCCAATTATATTAAAAATAAATCTTAAGTGTTATCTAAATTCATAGAATTTAAAGCTTTAGTTAAAACTTTTCTAAATTTTATATTAAAATATTAAGAATTTATAAGGGTGTTGAATACATTAGTAAATAATTTGATTTATTTTTCACTAGTTTTCTATTAAAATGAAATTACTGAAAAGAAAAATTGAACCATTCTTTAAATGGCTAGAACAATGTTGCATTCTACAAAAGGTTCCTAAATTATTATGGGTGAAATACATGAATACTATTTTATGATTTATAAATAGATTCCATAAAAAATAATTTCATCCTTTTACACATTTATACACCTTTATATATGTGGTTAATAATAAACTGAGTGTTGCTCACCTTATGATATTTGGTAGTCTTGCTTCCATCTTTATTCCTAAAGAAAAAAAATAAAGAAACTTGATATTACCTCTTATTCTTGTATTTTCATAGCTTATGGAGGAAAAAATAAATGATTTAGAGTTTATTATCCATATAAATGAAAAATAATTGAGAATAAAATGTCCAAATCCTTAATAAATATTTCTATTAGCCTTATGTGGAACCCCCTCAAAGTGATAATTTTTTGATGAATTTCACTCTTTTGTTACTCCTTGAGAAGAAACAAATCCCATATAGGAATTTGATCCATTTTTGGAAAAAATATTCTGAGGAACCTTCTCTATTTTGTGTTCAAATTAGAAGACCTAAATGGGCCAAATCCCTATATTAGTCATCTAATCTTGATATTCTTAATAAATTAACTAGGAGCCAATATACCTATCATGTTTTCATGAATCTATATGAATGTGAACCTCAATCATTTAAGGAATCTATTTAAGATGTTAGATGGAATTTTTATATGCAAGCTAAATATAAATCACTAATTAAAAACTAGACCTAGGATCTTGTCTAACCTCTACCTAAAAGGAATATTATTGATTCTAGGTGGATTTAAAAAATCAAATATAATTTAATTGGTAAAACTGATAAATTTAAGTCAAGATTGGTTGATCATGGTTTTAATAAAAAAATATATATTGACTATTTTGAAACATTTTTCCTATAGAAAAATGCATATTATTATATTGTTTATTACCCTTGTGTCTATGAATGGTTGGATTATACACTAAATGGATGTCAAAAATGACTTCCTAAATGGCTATCTACAATAGTAAATCTACATGACTCAGCCTAAAGGTTTAATTGAATGTAACAAAGAACAATATGTTTGTAAGTTTAACAAACCTCTTTATGGTTTAAAATAAGTTCTTCAATCTAGCTATTCTAAAATCACTAGTTATTTTATAGAATTAGGTTTCTTTAATTATGATAATAATATCTTTGTAAAAGTTAAAAATAGTCATTTATATTAATTATAGTATATGTTGATGATATCATTATTACTAGAGATCAAATTAGTTTACTTATTAAATATAAAGATAAACTAAATCAATTTTTTGAAATGAATGATCTAAGCATTCTCCATCATTTTTTAGAAATGGTTGTATTTCAGGATAAAAATTCAATTATTATATCTCAATTCCACTATGTGCATAACCTTATTGTTAAATTTAATATACTTTAATGAAATCCTAAATTTACCCATATTTAATTTGGAATTAAAGTTAATACAAAACTTGCTTGTGATAAAGACAACCCAACTCTTTATAGACAACTAGTTGGTAGTTTGATTTATCTAACTATTACTAGGCCAGATATATCATTTGTCGTAGGTATTCCTTCCATATTCATGAAATATCTATACTTGGATCAATGAAAATTATCAAAATGGATAATTCATTTTATCAAAGGAAGTATAAAATTTGTTTTTTATTCTTCTATTAATAATGCTAATTTATATGGTTATTCTGATGTTGACCTTATTGGTGATAAAATGGATTGTAAATCTACTATCGATATGTGTTTAAGTTTAGTACAGGTTCTATCACTTGGAGGAACACAAATCAAACTAATGTTTCTATCTCTTATACGTAATAATAATATATAAATGGTATGGAAGCTACTAAGGAATACATCTACATTCAAATGTTGTTAGAAGAAATTAATTTAGATATTTATCATAGTATCACCCTTCTTTGTGATAATAAAAGTTGTATAACTCTAGATAAAAATCTAGTGCAACAATAAATAACTAATAATATTAAATTTCATGTGCCTTTTATCCAAGAGAACATCCTCAATGGTGATATTGATCTCTAGTTTTATCTTACAGATGAACAAGTGAAAAATGTCTTCAGAAAACCATTTAGTGCCACCAATTTTTACAAGTTTCATAAAATATTTTACCTCTCAAAGTTTCCATTGGGGGGGGGGGGGGGGGGGGGGGGAATGTGCATGATAATGTCACCTCTTAATGACCATGTGTTTTCCTTCTTATTAAATATACTTCTCAAGTTAAAAAATTATTGTAATAAGTCACTTTATGTGATTTTGGTAAACATCACCACATGGGAGTTTACAGTGTAACCAATAATTAAATACACATCTTTTAATGGAGGCCCTTATGTTATAAAAGGATCTAAATACTTAGTTGATTATTCATGATAAACTATGAGATGTAGTCTCATGGTCATGCTAGTCCAAACTTACTTTAAATAGTTTATGGATTATAATTAATTTTTTTTCAGAAAGTGATATTGGCATGATGTAGTTTTTTAAATAAATCAAATGTTACATGCACCCTAAAATAAATGTAGATGGTTTACTGAGTATAATTATTTTAGTATAAATATGGATATGGTGTGTATCCCCACTTAGTATTAAGAGGGAGTGTTTGAATAATTAATGGTTAAGTGGTATACATGTATCATCAACACAATAAATTAAATTGATAAAATAATATGTTTTATTATTTAAAATACATGAGTTAATATTCATGTTAATAAATAATAAAACAAAAAATTATAAAACTTGCTAGTATGGCTCTGGTGGTAAGTTTAACTCACTGGTTACAATGGTTCAACTCACATATAAAGAGATTTTACATGGTAAAATTAAAAGACACACCACCCCATAGCATTCTAATACTCAAATATTTCATTCAAACCTTATTCAAACAAATTCAAGGTTTTGTGAAGAGAAGTGTTGAGAGGGAAGATTGATGTAATGGGTTATTAGCTTCTCAAATGAATAATATTATTGTGAGGTTTTCCAACTTATATGTAGTGTTATCTATGTTTTTTAATACAAATTCACATTGATAGATCCACATATCTCACTGTGTATATATATTTATTCTATTAGTAAGAAATTATACATTATAATATGAATGATAAACCAAGCACAACAAGTAGGGTTTTAAATAACACATGAACGTTACACGTATAATATATAATATAGAACAATTATTTTAAATCAACATGCACTATAATTACTTATAAATAATATTAAAATTAATATTGGAATATATTTATCTTAATAAAGTACTAAAATAAGACCTAATTGAAATATATAACATTATAGAATAATTAAAATACTATAAAATCATTAAAATGTGTAAAGCTAGGTTTAAAATGTTAAAAAAACTATTTTTTCACAAATTTTTAGACTATTGGAGGGTGAAATTAGTGGCAAACACATCTACGTGCCAAGGAAAACAAATCATATAAATTTCAAAGTGAATTGATAATTGTCAAAAATTAAACAAGAGTGGACTGTTATGCTTCTATTCAGACAAGGATTATACTTTATGTTTTTAATAATTGTGCCCTTTCTAAAAATAAATTTGACAAATCTAATTCATTTGTCAGGGATACAAAAGTCTCAATTTCATTTATAGAATTATCTGTGGATCATAAATAAATAATCCAACTAAATTCCTATACCTTGTATCATACACCACTTCACCTTCTTCATCCTTAGAAAGTTCTAAACTATTTTTCATGGGCATTAGAGATTGTTGACAATTCCATTTTAAATTTTAATAAGAATCCACATATGACTTTTTCTTATGAAATAAAAACGCAATGATTTTTTTGTATTACCTATATTCAAAAATAATAGTGAAAATGTCCCAAATAGGTCATTTTAAATCTTGCTTCAAATACTTTACTCACATATGGATGTTGTTTTTCATCACTTATAGTTAGAAAAATATCATCAACATACAAAACTAAAAATTACAATTTTGATTTCGTACACTTAAATGTATAGAATATCATAAAACTTAATCCTTACAAAAATAATCCACCTTAAATAACTATCAATATTTTCATACTATATTATAGGTGTTTATTTCACTCCATACAAAGTTTTAGATAAGTGACATACCTTTATTTTTGAAAAAAAAAATCTTCAAATCCATTTGATCATGACATTTAGACAATTTTATGAAAATCACCATTACAAAAAGTAAATTTTAAATCTAATTGATATACTTTTCAATACCAATTCTCTACAATAGATAAAGCCATTATCACTATGTCCCACTTGGTTGTAGGTGTAAAATTCCCTTCATAATGTATTCCTTATTTTTTAGTATACCCATTTGATAGTAATATTTCTTTGTACTTTTCCATTGATCAATCTCCCTTATAACTCACCCTATACACCCATTTTTTCCCAATGGGTTTTGTCTAGGTTTAATGTATGCATAATTAAATGTTTTTTTCATGATGGACAAATACTCACTCACCATATAATCCATCCATTATACTATATTGATTACCTCTAAATTTTCTATAGTTCATAAACATCAATTAAAAAATCATATTATACCTATTTATGAGTGATCCTTGGTCTTCTTATGTTTCCTTCATCAAGTGTAAGTGAATCAATTTTATATCTTGGTCACTAAGGAATATAAGGAAATTAAATAATTTTTTATAAATTTTAATTTTATCTAATATATTCCACCTCATGATATCAAGATGAAACATGATCATCACTTGAAATACCAAGATTTACATTATTAAAACTATAAATAATAGAATTTAAGTAAAGTTAACCATTCACCACACTATAATAGTGATTTTAACATGGTGATTATATAGGGATATCATTTTATCACCAATTCATATTATACCAATCTCTCCTTATTATAATTATTTTCTCACTTTACTCACTTTCATTTTTTTACTTTTTTCTCAACCTGCATCCCTATTTTCTCAAGTTTAGAATCATCCATTCTATTTGGTTCATAAAAAAAAATTACATCTTTATTAATTCTAAATTTTTAATTACAACAAATTACATTGAATATAGAGCATTTATTCTCATCATAAGAGATAATGAAAATACATTTTACACTTGTATAATCTATTTTCTTCCTAAACTCATCAAGAAATAGTGAATAATATGTTGAACATTAATTTTTGAATTGGTTTACCATTGGTTCATAACCATGCAAAAATTTAAATTATGTCACTCCATTACATGTTAAATTTGGTGATATAATATTAAAATAAATTACATTGCATACTACCTGTCCCTAGAAATTAATTATCTAGATTCTTATGTTTCAACATAGATCTATTTGTACCTTCAACTATATTATTTTATTATTTCTTGTACCACAATTTTTTGGTTTGTATTCATTATTAAAATTATTTTTTTACACCATGATCATTGTATAAATAATATAACTCACAAAAACTATATTCACCACCATCATCTGATCTCATAGTCAATACCATTATATTATTTTTCATCTAGGTTTCAAAATTATAAAACACACAAAAAATATCATTTATTTTTCTTGAAATACACCCATGTCATAAAAGAATAATTATATATATATATATATATATATATATATATATATATATGTTTAAATTTAATAGATGTTTTATTCATGGGTCAAGATTAACCTAAAATTATCCTATCTCAATAAATTCAAACTCGAATAAGTTTTATCAAATAGGGCCTTTAATACTTAGTTTTTATAGGTAATGGGTAATGAATACTATGGATATAAATGAGGGTTTTAGACATTGAAAATGTCAATAGGAAAGGGATATGTAGCTCTCACTAGACCTATATGGAATTAAATGTGTAAGTAAATGAAATTAGTTATGAAATGAAGTAAAGTAACATGAAAGGTTAGAATGATCATAAAAGGTAAGGTGTCATGGTCAACCAAATGGGGTCCTAAGAAACCTAAAGTGAAATATGGAAAGTCTAAGCAATATTATATCCACACTATCTTATTCGATGTAAAGAGAACCTAGATAAGGATGGAAACACATTATTTCACTAAGAAACAAGAAACATTTATCTACTAAGTGAATAAAGGAAAGAGTATAGGGTTAGACATAGTTACCTTGGATTGGACCCATTGATCATAAATATACCCCTTGACCTAAGTGGAGATTTTAAATATATGTAATGGGTTGAATACTTGAAATTACTAGATAAAGACCTAATATATCCTTATCTAGGACTCTTAATGACTCTTCCTTTTAAGTTCAAAAGACATGGTGTGCTGACCTTAGACATCGCTGATACCAAAAATGATGCGTTGACCATCTTCCTTAAATAAATAGGTAAACAGGTGCCTTTTGACAATATAGCTTTTGCCAAATAGATGCATTATGTCCAAAACTCAGGTTTTGCATTTAAAATGAGATAATATTAACCCTTTTACCATGGCTCAGTGACCTTACAGAATAAGTGTTTTATCCTTTTGAAAATAGTGTCTATCTCTCTTCTAGACTACATTTATAAATCCGTGCAATGTCTTAGTATCTATCTTGGCTCCAGTAAAAAAAATTGTATTATTCTCATATGCTCGGTTCCTATGTTTTTAAGGATATAGCCTCACCATGATCTCCACCAAACTCATTTAATGATGAGCTCCTTAGTTCCATCTTTAACACTTGGTCTGTGTAATGACGTTATTTAACAGGCAAAGACATCCTTATTCGGAACTATAGAAATAAGATATTCAATCGTCACGGGCTTTACTAGCAAATGGAACTCACTTGTATCCATTACTCTATCTATGATCCAATGGGGGAGTTCTATTATACAGTCATACCCTACTTTTAGATTTAATGGCTCCAAAGTCATATAAAATAGAAGAACATGTAAAATAATCTCATTCGGATTTGTGTATTTATAGAAAACATGCCTTTTAACATTATGCCTGATTTGCCATGGCCTGACAACCTTTACCAATAGGCTATCAACATTAAAATAAAGGAAAAACATAATAATTCAACTCAGGCTATCAAAGGCACCTGTAACTATCTTCCATCACTAGAAAGGCCATATTCACTTTCCATATTCGGGTCCTACATGCTTGTAAAAATATGCAGTCATGGTTCACATCTCAGAGCTCGAATGTTGGATGCCATAGTAGTAATCTAATCATCTTCAAGTTTAGAGTTATTCAGTGTCCTCTTAGAGAAACTCTTTCTAAGGAATGATAATCTCCTCAATTTTACATCCAGGTACATGGAGTCAGTAGGATCTCCCTTGAATAATAGGAAAAAATGAGTTCTATGAATTATGGAGACACAATATGCATCCCACAGTCCAATTATCTGTAGTCTCTACTTATCAAATTCTAAATCCTAGTAGGAAGGCAATTGCACAGATCTAGGAGACCCATTGAAGGTTATATCACTTATATGATTTACATTACGATCGTCCTGAACATGCCCATTTATCTTGAGTTCTGTTACCTGGCAAATAAGAAGTTGCTTTTGGTATTGAAGCTTGGCCACTCTCTCTTTGAGTTCAGTCACATAAGAGCAGATGTTGTCGATGTTGTCTTGAGCAGTGACCTTGAACATATTATGGACTTCTTTAATGTCAACAAAAGAATCTGATCCATTTACTGAAGAGTCATCTCTCGATGACAAATTAGCTCCTTTTTCTCCAAAATCATGAAAAAGTCTCTTCCTTGAGATTCCATTTTCTCTTTGTTGTAGACCTGCATTCTTACATACTTCTGATCATTCTTCCTCTCTCCTTGAAATGAGAGATTCTCCTTCTCTTTCCTTCTATGTACTCCTCTCTTCTTTCTTTCATTACATTTATTACTCTTTGAAAGAGTCTGCTATGCCAACTTGGGCTCATAAATGAGAAAGGAGAATTTTTCTAAACTAATATCTAAGTTGAGAGATAATCTCAGCTAATATCTTATGGTTGAAATCTTTCAACCATCTCCTCTACTTTTACTCAACAAACTCCCAACGTGGGGATTCCTTTCAACCCACTTTCACCCCTTTTCACTCCTTTTACTTTTACTTTTAATATTTACATTTATTCCTCCTTAACAACATTTTGGAGGGAAAAGACAACAATATGAATTCAAATACAAAACTAAGACATGACTTGAGCTTTGTATGCCTGAGAATTTTCAACTTGACCATGTCTTCATGTAGCTATTGTCGATGCTCCTGCATCATACTCTCCCTCTAGAAACAGATATCTCCTCAGTGTTTTAGTCTTCATTATATGCCTGGATCCCAAGGTCTTGTTGTGAATGCCAATGCTAGTGTTTGTCTTTGATAGTCTTTGTCTTTCATCTTGCTTTTCTTCCTCTTTAGATATGTCCTTCTTCTCATTTCTTTCTCAACTGCCATCTCCTACTTCCATGCTTCTTCATCTTCATACATGTCTTCTAGATCTTCTTGTTGTTCTTCTTGGTTCAAAACTTTGTCCATTGAACTATGGACTTCATTCATCTCCACAACTGTAACACTTGCATTCAAAACATCAAAGGCAATGTTAAAAGTAAAAACTTGAGACCATAAAGACTCTTGGCTGCCTCCACTCTTCTATTCTTTGATCAAGACTGTCTTGACTTCTTTATTTTGCTCTTGTCTTCTTTCACTCTTCTCAATGGTGTCCTCATCATGGTTTGTCTCTTTACACAACTCTCTTGGAGAACTAAAGAGCTCCTCCAACATCTTCAACTCTTTCTTTAGTAAGATCTCACCTATCTCACTATTCTCTTCATCAAACTTGGGTCCTTTATTCTTAAGGATTACTTGTCCTTTACCTCTTATCTCATCTTTTCTTAGCTTGTCTTCATGCAAACCAAATTCTTCAATATACTCATCAAATACAATTGCAGTATCCTTACCTTGTGTCTCCTTACTCTCTTCAATCTCTGCTTGAAGCCATCTTGTTTATTCTTTGTTTTCAATGAGGCATTGCTTTGCTGTATACTCTCCCCTTTCCTCATCAACCATCCATTTGGAACTCTCTCCTTGCTGCATATTAGTCCACATAGACAATTTCCATACCTTATTTCTCATTAAAGGATCATTAAATGATTCAAACACATCATCATAAACCATTTGTTTACCTTTTACCTCTTTGGTATACCTCTCAAGTGTCCTATCTTTATGGAATGCCTCTTCCATACTCACCATCTCACCTTCATTCTCTTAGTTTCTTGAATCACCTTCAATCCTCTTCCATTGACTTCTTGGTGTTGTTGCCTCAACACTCACATCTTCTCTCTTTGCCTTCTTAGGCACCCATACTTGTTTCTCCTTCTTATCATTTGTCTTCTCAAACCATGTAGGCATCCTGCATCCATGCTCTTGTACCAGCACTTCCTATTGCTTGGGAATTTGCTTCTTCCACCATTTAGGCATAACATATCCATGGCTAATTGGAAACTTCAACTTTCTCTTTGCTTATTTAACATGCATATCAACAGTTTCATTCTTATAAAAATAAGAAAAATCAATTTTTGAATTCACCTTTACCTCTTTAATGGGCTGCTCCATTAGTTCTTTGACTTGAGTAGCTTCTTGATTGTTTGTACTTTCTTCTTCCTTTATACTTGATTGTTCTCTTTCGTCTTCTTGGATTTCAATGGAATCATGGAAGTCATCTTCATCTTCCATCTCATCTCTTGCTTGTATGGGTTCCTCAACATCTCCCTCATGCATTAACCAATGCATCTCTTTTTCTTTATCAACAACAACAAACTTTTTATTTTCTCGTACACATTCACTTGTGCACTTGGTGTCTCTTCTTACACCAATCTCTTCATTCTTCAAGGCCTTTCTTTTGACCTTCACAAGGCTGCTCATACCTGCAATTACCCATGCAAAGACAACATTAGAAATAAAAACAAGAGACCACAAGGTCTTTATGAGTGTTCTCTTCACCAACACTCTTATCTTTTCAAGTGCTCTTCCTGGCACTTCATCTTTTCTTTCTTCTCTTTTCTTGTTCTCCTCAATGAGAACCTTCTTCTCCACCTCTTCCTCTTATTGCTCACTTTGAAACCTTCTTATCTTCTTCAAGCCTCTATGGGCTTCTCTCTTCTTGGCAATCTCATTTTGCCTTCTTCTCCTCTTCATTAGGAGATCTATTGGCCACTTCAACCTTTTCCTCATTAGCCATACCCATGTTTGCTTATCCATCTACATCCAAGACTCATATCTATTTGTAAAATTAGCTAAATGTCTTTTCAAACTATCAATCTCCTTATCAATTGCAATACTGTGCATACCTTTCTTCTTTTGGATGTTTGTTTTCTTCTTGATGCCCTCATATACCTTGCTACTCTGTAGTACCTTCAACAGTACTTCCATTTCTGAGATCTTCACCCAAGTCTTTTCCACCTTGGTCTCTTGATCCTTGTAGGTCCACTTGTCTCACCCAAGCCTTTCTCCTTGACTGATGTTTTGACAATCTCCTTGATCTCACCTAGGCCTTTTGCATCCTAGTCTCTTGATCCTTTTTTTTCAATCCTACAGCAACTCTTTATAGAACACTTCAACAAACACAAATCACAAATCCAAGTTTACTTTACCTTGGGTCCCATTTATTAAGCTTCCATGAGCTCTTCTCTCTCTTTACCAAGCTTTAATTAGCTTTAAGACTTCTTGTTCTATTCTCAAAAAAAATATTCAAAACATAGACTTTAAACCGAATATTAAAGCTTACTCATACCTTTTCTTCAATAGGGTCTTCTAGTGCTTAATCCCAAGAGCTTCAAGCTCTGATACCAAAATTGGTGCACTAACCTTAGATAGCTTTGATACCAAAAATGATGTGCTAACCATCTTCTTAAACAAATAGGTGAACATGTGCCTTTTGACATTATAGCTTTTGCCAAATAGATGCATTATTTCCAGACTCAGGTTTGCATTTAAAATGAGATAATATTAACCCTTTTACCATGGCTCAATGACCTTATAGAATAATCATGTTATTCTTTTGAAAATAGTGTCTATCTCTCTTCTAGACTGCATTTACAAATCCTTGCAATGTCTTAGTATCTATCTCAGCTCTAGTAAAAAGAACCGTATTATTCTCATATGCTCGGTTCTTATGTTTTTAAGGATACAACCTCACGATGATCTCCACCCAAATCATTTAATGACGAGCTCCTCAGTTCCATCTTTAACACTTTGTGTATGTAATGATGTTATTTAACAGGTAAAGACATCCCTATTCAGAACTATATAAATAAGATATTCAATCATCACGGGCTTTACCAGCAAATGGAACTCACCTGTATCCACTGCTCTATCCATGATCCAATGGGGGAGTTCTATTATATAGTCATACACTTCTTTTAGATTTAATGGCTCCAAAGTCATATAAAATAGAAGAACATGTAAAAGAATCTCATTCAAATTTGTGTATTTGTAGACAACACGCCTTTTAACACTATGCCCAATTTGCCATGGCCTGGAGACCTTTACCAACAGGATATCAACATTAAAATAAAGAAAAAACATAATAATTCAACTCAGGCTATCAAAGGCACTTGTAACTATCTTCCATCGCTAGAAAAGCCATATTCACTTTCCATATTTGGGTCCTGCGTGCTTGTATAAATATGCAGTCACGGTTCACGTCTCAGAGCTCAAATATTGGATGCCATAGTAGCAATATGATCATCTTCAAGTTTAGAGTTATTCAGTGTCCTCTTAGAGAAACTCTTTATAAGGAATGACAATCTCCTCAATTCTACATCTAGGTACATGGAGTCAGTGGGATCTCCCTTGAATAATAGGAAAAAATCAGTTCTATGAATTATGGAGACACAACATGCATCTCACAGTCCAATTATTTATAGTCTCTGCTTATCAAATTCTAAAGCCTGGCAAGAAGGTGATTACACAGATCTAGGAGACCCATTAAAGGTTATATCACTTAAATGATTTACATTATGATCATCCTCAACATGCCCATTTATCTCGAGTTTTGTTACCTGGCAGATAAGAAGTTGCTTTTGGTATTGAAGCTTGGCCACTCTCTCTTTGAGTTCAGTCACATAAGAACGGATGCTGCTGATGTTCTCTTGAGCAATGACCTTGAAAATATTACGGACTTCTTTAATGTCAACAAAAGAATCTGATCCATTTACTGAAGAGTCATCTCTCAATGACAAATTGGCTCCTTTTTGTCCAAAATCATGAAAAAGTCTCTTCCTCGAGCTTCCATTTTCTCTTTGTTGCAGACCTGCATTCTTACATACTTCTGATCATTCTTCCTCTCTCCTTGAAATGAGAGATTCTCCTTCTCTTTCCTTCTACGTACTCCTCTCTTCTTTCTTTCATTACATTTATTACTCTTTGGAAGAGTCGCTTATGCCAACTTGGGCTCATAAATGAGAAAGGAGAATTTTTATAAACTAATATCTAAGTTGAGAGATAATCTCAGCTAATATCTTATGGTTGAAATCTTTCAACCATCTCCACTACTTTTACTCAATAAACTCCCAACGTGGGGATTCCTTTCAACCCACTTTCACCCCTTTTCACTCCTTTTACTTTTACTTTTAATATTTACATTTATTCCTCCTTAATAACATTTTGGAGGGAAAAGACAACAATATGAATTCAAATACAAAAATAAGACATGACTTGAGCTTTGTATGCTTGAGAATTTCCAACTTGACCATGTCTTCATGTAGCTATTGTAGATGCTCCTGCATCAAGACACCATAATATGAGCTTCTTAGATTTAGGGTTATAAACCACAAACTTTTCTAAATATGACTTAGAGTAGAAACACAAGCAAAATAAGAGTGAAAAGAGTGTATATGATATATTTAAATGAGATATTACCCCTATATATTAGAATTCAATACCCAAAATAAACCATAAATGTTAAGCTAATGGTAATAGCCTGGTTGATATAGTGAAATGAAGTGGTTGACATAGAATAATATCATGTAGACCAATATAGTTAAAATGTTAGAAGACATGATTAAAACTACATCCAGTTGGATGTTATAGTGTAAGAATCATAGAAGGCACTAAAGAGGTTATATCAATCAAAATGATGTTGTAGGATATAGAGAAACTAGAATAATTGAATAAGGACATGATGGAAGTAGGTAGATGGAAAGACACTATGAGGAGGGTATATTGATAGTAAGAATGGTGTAATCATGATATAGTATCAAAATATCTTTAAAATCACCACAAGCCTTGACCACACCTTTCCCAGTACAACATGCACTCAAGGATATTGATGCTCGACAAGGTGTTGTAATAGAAAGTACCAGTAAATTATAAAGTAAAA
This sequence comes from Torreya grandis, assembly GCA_037957365.1. Lineage (NCBI taxonomy): Eukaryota > Viridiplantae > Streptophyta > Pinopsida > Cupressales > Taxaceae > Torreya > Torreya grandis. The sequence goes on along the minus strand of JARHVA010003217.1, from coordinate 706,203 downwards.
AATATAATGTGTATACACTTGTTATGTAAAAAATACCTATATCATGAAAATCACTATAAGTAAATTACTAAATTTGGCTTTCCATCTAACTTGATTGTTATGGTAAACTTGATTATTTTAATTACTCATTATGCATGCTTGATAAAAAATAATATATTATCCAAAGTTTTTATTATAATCAACACATACCATTTTAAAAATTTAAGATAGGGACCTATTTTTTTCTAAAAATAACATATTTGATCTCCTTTTATATATAAATTGGCCCTAAATCTTGAGCATGCAAAAGAATAGAGTCTTAATAATCATTTTTTATTTTTATAAATCTTTGGCTTAAAATCACAATGTTTAATTAAAATGCTACCTTTATTTTAAATTAGTATATTTATCTAATAAATAACCTTTTTTGATTGATTCTATCAATAATTTCTTTATAGTTTATATTTATACTTTATTGTATGTCACTTATTCATAGGAAAGTGTAAGGACCATCGATTCATTTTTGTATTTCTAAGTACTATGCCAACCTATCATAAAATGAGTAATCATACACATTATTTTAAACTTATTTTAAATTAAATATTATGATTTAAAATCCTATAACAACATGACTAACAAATATCATGCCACATGTCTTCATCTAGAACCGTAATAGAGAACAATCCAAAGCTATGAGTTATAAATACTTAACACAATGTGACTAAGTAATATTGCACCACAAGTCATCATCTTGTATCATCATAGACCTTATTTTAAAAATCATAGTCACATAATCCTATAATCATGAGACTAATTGAGATTATGCCATGTGTCTTCATATCGTAACATCATACACTATTAATCAAAGTAAAAATCTATGAAGCACATGACAATGCAACTAATTGAGATCACACCACATTTATTCATCTCACAACTCTATACACTCATAAGGTTGGAATAATAATCAAATGATATATCAAAATATAAAGTGACATGCATCCACGTGACCTACTTATCATAGTTAACTACCATGTATCCTTTTAAGTATAGTTAGTCACCAATATAAAGATAAGTATATGAAATTTAATCAAGACTAAAAGATAAATTGTAAAATGTAATAGAGTATGGACATAATAAAAATAATGGAGGTGACTAAGATCCTAAACATTATGATATAATTACACCTATAAAATAAATCCCCATGAAAGTTTGTGTCATAAATTCAAAATTTGTAATAAAAAGACAATTAACATAGACCATTGGGCAACAATAAATTCTCATGAATGAGATCACAACATTGGATTCGGTGTTTATGATAGGCTATATGTTTTTCCACAAATTAATTTTGACATCACTTGAAAAAATATAACCTATGAATTTAAGTCCAAATCCCTTTGTTTTCCTTATCCCAATTATGAAATTAAACACCCAACTCAAAAAATTATTAAAATTCTAACCAAAGACCAAGTTTCTAATCCATACATACATAGATATATAGATACATAGATACATACATACATACATACATACATACATACATACATACATACATACATACATACATACATACATACATACATACATACATACATACATACATATATATATATATATATATATATATAATGTTTTGGAACCAAGATCAAGTTCAAAAACATATAATTTTACTCAAATTATCTAGGAGGAATGTTTCCACACTATTCAACCATATATGAGGGATTTTGAGTAACATAAGAGTACAAAGACAAAAAAAATTATCCCTCCAACTAAGATAATATATAGATGATTTGCTTGACCTTTAATTAGTCATACTACACAAAGAAGTGGTCAAGCTTAAGATATTTTCTTGTATTTATGTCCTCTTTATTTTTTTCACTATTGGTATGTGCACTAATGTTACATTGTGAATATAGGGAAGTCAAGTGTCATTAGTTTATGTATCTAGAGTTGCCTTCAAGATGTACTATAGGTTACATGACCTAGAAACCTTTTATAACCAATAAGTAATTGATGAATGGTTTCAAAACAATGATGTTAGGAAAAATTTGATAGGTTGGGAATCTAACTCAAAAACTTTGTTAAAAGGAGGAAAGTTGGATCCATCTCAATCTCATAGATCAAACCAGAAGTCAAAATCGTAATGGATTTATTGAACAAAATCCATGGAGTTGCCTCCATTTCCAATGTCAATGAGGCATGGGTTATTCTCCTATCTATAATTTTATAAAACAAGGGTATCCATGCACTTGGGAAGATAATAATTTATAACTTGAAACAATAAATGATATTTGAAAATATATTAGATGGAAAATTTTATGTGTTATCATATCTATTAGATGAAGTGTGTGCCAATGTAATACATAAATGAATATGTCCATGAGAGCCTAAAGGACATGATAGTATATGTAAATATTTTGACATGTTTCATATTCATAAGTTCAAGAATAATATAAAAATAATTGCATATACATTATAACCTATGGTCTACCAAGTTAGTAATTCACAACCAATACCAATATTGTCTAATGAGATAAATATGTCATTCAAGTCATTGAGAGATTATTGGTATTACCCAGACCATAAAAACATAAGGGTATAAATCATAATGGTTGCACCTTTTTACTTACCAATAATAGTTCTAGATAAGTTAGTTGAGCAAGATGTTATGTTGTGGAGCCTATTTCCTAATTATAGCACAATGTGGATGGACATCTGATTCCTCAAAATAAATTCTAACATTGAGTGCAATAGTGGGTGAATGCTAGGATATAAATATGGGTGAACACTAGGATACAGTTATAGAAAAACATCAAGATGTAGTTGTGGGAAAACACTGGGATGTAGTTTTAGGTGAATGCTGGGATGCAATTATGGGAAAACACTGGGAAGTGATGCGAGTGAATGCTGGCATGATGTGGTTGAGTATTAGTTTGATGTGGTCAAGCATCAACATGATGCAATTGAGCATCAATGTAATGTGGGTGAACCATGATGTAGTATAAATAGATGTACTAAATTTAATACATCATTATGTCAGATAAATTTTAAAAGACAGAGAGTGTGAATTAAATTATGAATTTTAGAGAGTTTGTAGAGCATATCTCCAAATGATATTTGTGCATTGTAATTATGAGAAGACTGATATGAGATTGGATTGTAATCTTGTGGCTTGTAATAAATTATGAGAAAGTATTTCTTGGTGGATGTAGCCCACATTAGATGAACCACATTAAATCTAGTCTTCTTGTTGTATATTTTTATTTTATGTTCTTTATGCATCTCTATTTTTTTAGATCTTGTTATTGCGATTCTATGGAATAGTTACACATTCATTACTATTTTATTCCTATCAACTAGTATCAGAGCTTTAAGTTGTATTTGTTGAAATGTTGAAATGTAGGAAGGGTTATTAGTTCAAATGGGAGCTATGGTTGATGATCATAGATCAAAGGTTGAAAAGTTTAACAGACAAAAATTTGGTTTATGGAAGATGTAGATGGAAGATTACCTTTATCAGAAGGACCTCTATGCTTCATTAGGAGGAAAAATGAAGCAACCGGTGGGTATATTAGATGAGGCTTGGGAACTTCTTGATATAAAAACACTTGGGGCCATTTGGTTATGCCTTGTGTCTTCAGTTGCATTTAATATATTGTAAGATAAGACTAAAAAAGGTCTCATGAATGCGTTAGTGAATTTATATGAGAAACCCTCTACTCCTAACAATTTTCATGAAAAAGTTATTCAATATGAAGATGTCTGAAAATGGTTTAGTTGTTAATCATTTAAATGAATTCAATACACTTGTGAGTATGTTAAACTCTATAAAAATTGAATTTGATGATGAATTTAAAGCTCTACTTATTTTGTGTTCCTTACCAGAGAGTTGGAATGACTTGGTAATGGCTATGAGAAACTCAGTCTCTAGTAGTGCCAAGTTGAAGTTTGAGGATGTCATAGGAGAAATCCTTAGAGAAGAAATGTGAAGGAAAACCTCTGGGGAAACATCTACTTCAGGTGATTCTTTGGAGGTGGAGATTAGAGGGAGACAAAAGTATAGAGGAAAAAGAAAGCATGGAAAGTCAAATGCTCAAGGAAGGTCAAAATTAAGGAGTAGGATGGCATGATGGAATTATAGAAAATTAGGACATGCAAAGGAGGATTGTTGGTCTCTTTAGAACAAGAATAAAAATTAGGAAGACACCAAGAAGGTGAATGTGGCAATAGGTAATGTTTATCAAAATACATTAATTCTCTCCATTAATAATATTTCTAAGTCTTGGGTTTTAGATTTAGGGGCTTATTTTCATGTTACACCACAGAGGCATTATTTTACTAATTATATTCAAGGAGATTTTGGACATATTTATCTTAGTGATGATGAGCCTTGAAACATAGTATGAAATTGAAGTGTTTAGATTAAGATGAATAATGGGAATACTTGGCTACTTAAGTATGTCAGGTAGGTACCCAAGTTGAGATGTAATTTGGTATCCATAGGGTAGTTGGGAAATAAAGGTTGCATGGTGAATTTTATAATAGATTCTTGGAAGGTGACCAAGGGTGCTCTTGTGGTAGCAAGAGTTAATAAAGTTGGTACCTTGTACTTATCAAGTAGTGTTGACTATTGTAATTTAGTTTCTGTAAATGTAAATGTAACTTTGTGGCACAATAGGCTTGGTCACATGACCTAAAAGGGCATACAAATTTTGAAGGATTAGCTGCCTAGATTGAAAGGGTCTAATTTAGATTTCTATGAAGACTATGTGTATGAAAAATATAAAAGGGTAAGGTTTTTCAAGTTTAGACATATAAAGAAGGAAAACAAGTTGGAGCTGGTTCATTCAGATGTATGGGGGTTGACTCACGTATCTTCTATTAGTGGTTCATCTTATTATGTCACTTTTATTGATGATACAATTAGGAAAGTTTGGGTGTATGGTATTAGGATAAAATTTGATGTCTTTGATATATTTAAGACATGGAAAGCCTTGGTTGATAATGAAACAAGTCTCAAGTTAAAATGTCTCATGTCAAATAATGGTGGGGAATATTGTAGTAATGAATTTTTTGATTACTATTCTAGGAATGGAATTCATAAAAAGAGGATGGTTCCAAAAAATACACAATATAATCGAGTGTCAGAAAGAATGAACAAGACTATCATGGAGCATTATAGGATCATGAAGTTTCATGTAGGATTACCTCTTTAGTTTTAGACAAAAGTAATAAACATGGTAGTATATTTAATGAATTGAGGACCTTCATCTTCTTTGGATGGAGGCATACTTAAGGAAGCTTGGTTTGGTAAGAAGGTTGATTATTCCTTTCTTAGATTTTTTGGTTGTGAATATTTTGTTCATATTTATAATAATTATAGGACCAAGCTAGAGGCTAATTCTGAAAAATGTACCTTTGTTGGTTATGGTGAGGATGACTTTGGTTTCTAGATTTTGAGTCTTAAGGACAATAAAATATTTTGGTCCATGGATATTATCTTTAATGAAAAAGTCATGTATAAACAATAGTTCTAGGATTATAAAGAGGATTCCATAAAAGAGTACATAGTGTTGGAGGACATTACAAATGATAAAGTGCTCAAGTAATTAGTTCAAGCACCTACTCCACAAGAATCTGAAAATCCTATGGTGAGAAAGTCTTCTAGGGTAAGAAGGGAAACATTTTTCATCATCTCTTAATTATTTGTTACTAACTAATAATGTAGAGCCAAAGTGATTTGAAGAATCAATGCAGGTAGATGTAAGGAAGAAGTAGGAGCAAGCAATGGATGAGGAGCATCAATCTCTCATGTAAAATAAAACTTTGGATTTGGTAAGCCCACCTAAAGGAAAGAGAGAATTTTAGAACAAGTGCGTGTAGATAATTAAAGAGGATGATGGAGGTAAGAAAATGTACAAGGTTTGGTTGGTAGTAAATGGGTTTGCATAGAAGAAGGTAATTAATTTTGATGAGATTTTTTCCCCAGTGGTAAAGATGACTACTATTAGGACTGTTCTTGGGATAGTGGCAGTGGAAGACTTACAGTTAGAGAATTTGGATGTGAAGCTTACATTCCTTCATGGTGATTTAGAGGAGGACCTATATATGGAGAAACCACAGGGATATGAGGTCACAAGGAAGAAGAACATGGTGTGCAAATTGAAGAAGAGCTTGTATGGCTTGAAACAAACTCCATGATAGTGGTATAAGAAATTTGATAGTTTTTTGTTAGATTAGGGATATTCTAGGTGTCATTAAGACCATTATGTATATATAAATAATTTTAATGATGGTGATTACATTATCCTATGTTTGTATGTGGATGACATGTTAGTTACAAGTAAGAACATGCAAGAAATCAAGGTACACAAGGAATAACTTAGTAATTCCTTTGCTATGAAGGATTTAGGAGTAGAAAAATAAATCCTTGGTATGATAATAACTCAAGATAGGAAGAAATGAAAGATAAATTTATCCCAGGTAGAGTAAATTGAAAAGGCCTTGGAGATGTTTAGTATGCAATATGCTAAACCAATTAGGAATACTTTGGTAGGACATTTCAAGTTATTAAAGGATAAATATCCCAATAAAGAGGAGGAGAGAATTTAGATGTCACATGTACCTTACTCATCAACAATTTATAGCTTGATGTATGCCATGATATGCACTAGGCCAGATATTACCCATGTAGTGGGAGTAGTAAGTAGGTACATGAGTGATCAAGGTAGAGAGCATTAGAAGGTAGTGAAATGGATCCTTTAGTATTTAATAGGGACCATGAAGGTATTTTTAAGATATGGTAGATTAGACACCAATTTGTATGGTTATGTAGATTGAAAAATGGGTGGAGATTTAGATAGCAGTAAGAGTACATCAAGATATGTATTAACTATAGGTGACACAGTGGTGAGCTAAATATCACAACTATAGAAACTTGTGGCTTTGTCAACCATAGAGGAAACTAAAGAGATTATTTGGTTACAAGAATTTCTTGAGGAGTTGCGGCATAAGAAAGAGGAAGGGAAGTTATATAGTGATATTTATAGTGCTATACACCTAGCAAAGAACTCTACTTTCCACTATAGGATGAAGCATATATAGTTGAGGTAGCATTTCATTATGATAGCTTTGGAGGAAGAGAAGTTGAAGTTGGATAAGATTCATACAAGTTAGAATCCTATAGACATGATGACCAAGGTGGTCACAAAAGAGAAACTAAAGTTATGTTTAGTTTTAGTTAGCCTTCACAGGTGATATTGGAGGGTTGAGAAACCTTTTCAGAGGAAATCAATCTCCAAGTGGGATATTTTTATGTTGTGGAGCCTATTTACTAATTATTGTGCATTGTGGATGGATGTCTAAGTCTTTTGAATGAATGCTAACATGGAGTGCAATAGTGAGAGAATATTAGGATGCAACTATGAGCAAATAATGGGATGCAGTTACAGGTGAATGCCAAGATATAGTTGTAGGTGAATGATAGGTTTTAGTTATGGGAAAATGCTGGAAAGTGATGTGGGTGAACACTGACATGATGCAGTCGAGTGTCGATATGATGTGGTCAAGCATCAAAATGATGCAGTTAATTATTGATGTAATGTGGGTGAACCATGATGTAGTATAAATATATGTAATACATGTAATACATAATTATGTCAAATAAATTTTAAAGGATAGAGAGTGTGAATTCAGGTGTGAATTTTGGAGGGTTTGTAGAGCATAGCTCCAAACAATATTTATGCATCATAATTATGAGAAGACTAATATGAGAGTGGATTATAATCTTATGGCTTGTAATAAATTATTAGCAAGTGTTTCTTGGTGGATATAGCTCACATTGGGTGAACCACATTAAATTTGGTATTCTTGTTGTGCATGTTTATTTTCTATTCTTTATGCATGTCTATTTTTTTTAGATCTTGTTATTATGATTTTTTGGAATAGTTCTACATTCATTACTATTTTATTCCTATCACAAGAGGTAGCATACCAAGTATCTTAGAGCATATATTAGAATTGAAAAGGGCCATATTGGGTACTATATACAATATTCCACTTAGCATATTTAGGATATAATTTGAGCAATGGATTAATCTATCTAAATCTTCTCATATAATATTCTTCTTTCAATATAAAACTATAAAATTTTAGAAACTAGAATACTAGGGGTAGAGTGGCTAAACACATAAATATATTCCAAGGAATATTTAAATCCACATATGTCCACATAAGATATGAATATGATTAATTTTTTCTCAATTATTATGATAAACTTTAGGTTTAAAACATGATGGACTCCTGAGTACCTATATAAATTTCACAAGGATTCTAATATTATCCTTCTATTAGGTAATTTGGGAATTAAGTGGCCTAAGAGAGACAAATATATCTAGAGGATACTGATGAAAAGTTAAAAATGAAACTACTTATAAATCTTCCCCATTAAAATACTACATGGAAAAAAAATTCTCCTATGGACATGGGAAAACATCCTCTAGTTCCTAAGGTCACATTTGTTTTTACCAATGTTGTTATAGATTAAACATGCCAATTAATAGTGAGGAATAAACCACATTATCTTCATCCTATGCATGATATAATAGGACCTGCTATGATCTCTAGGTTTAGAAGAATCTTCATATTACTTTACAATATCCAAGGGTTACATTGGAGGAGAGGCCACTATATATACCAAATTTCCAAGGAGCATCATTTGAGATAAGTTATTCATCATATTTTGGAGATGACTCTTTAGAGGAGGATCCAAAATGGGAACATATGTCCAATGTCTTTCAAAATACTCTTACATGGGTAAGTTTTGTAAAATATATCCCTATTTATCCTATTAACTCTGTTAGAACCAAGGCAATAAAAATTTGTAAGAATAAAGGTCCTAGTTTAAATTTAGAAACAATTAAAGAGGACACCTTAGATGTCTCTTCATTCAATATTTTTATTTCTCCCATTGATACTTAAGTCACTTAAATTGACACTTTAATTTCTTGATTTATTATTCTTGCTATCACTTGAGTTATCACTACTCCAATTTTTTTTATTGGTGTCCATGTTATTGATTCATCAGTTGAGTTTTCTACATATGTTGTTGCTTCATTTAACACTATCCATGTCTATAACACACTAATTTCAATTAGAAAAGTTTTAAGAACTCAAATAAATGATTCCATTTCATAGCTTATTATTTCTTCAATTGTTGTTGACACCACACCAATAATTCCATTTTATGCTCTATCTTTTATCTTCTGAACCTCAAAGTTTGAGGACCTATTTTCCCAGTCCTTTTTTGTAAACTATCCACTATAGAGTTATGATTCGACTTAGTTGGGACTGCCAAAGACTACAATAATTTTTAAAACATCCCATGTGGTTACCATTAATAATGACTCTCACAATGTCATAAATCACATAACTAAAATCCTAACTTAGATTATAGTTTCTATAAAGAGGATCATCAACCAATAATTCCCTAAAAATCCACTTCCCACATCTCCAAACACATGTGCTTCACTTGAACCCTCAATACCAATTCCACCTCCATAATATACCCCATCCCTTTCCATTTCATCCCATGAGTTAACCTCCTTTATTGGATCAATCTTGAAATTGTCATGTATGCAACAACTATAGACAAATAAATTATCTAGGTAGAATTTGGTTATTAGTGAACACCCTAAAATTAACCTAAAAGTTAATTTAATAATGAACTAATTGAAAAAGGTTAGAAAGATAAATATATCAATTTTGGGTAAATAGATTGAATTCCTAAGAGAGGAAAAAATCTTTTTGCTAACCAAGAAAGGAAAATGAAACCTAGAGAATATGATGAAGTTAAATAATATTGAATATTTGTAGTTGATGTTATTATTTTGATTCCTAATAAAATTTTCCATCTTATACAAAAAGCTAATAAGATATTGGAGTTGTAATCTAGGATAAAGGCACATGAGGACATAGTGGAAGAAATATAGGATACAAGTTTGTCCTTCCATGATCATATACTTTCTCTACACAAAGATAGGGTTGAATCCTAAAAATAATGGGGAAATGTGATGAATTTCACTAAATATTTGAGGCTCGTAGATGCCAAACTATATAACATTTCTAAGGTATTAAGAGATAAGTCATACCCTAATCTCAACATGTTTCCACTCAAGCATATAAGTTTGGATTAGATCTTTGTAAATATTAAAAGAGAGGACCTCATGGAGTGGCATAATTAGATGGATGAGCTATTTACCCAAGTTATAACCTAAGAAAATAAGGAAATATAATTGTTTGGAGATATGCTCATCTATAATATATATAAAACACGTGATCAAGTGGTAAATTAGGAACTTTTTGACAACTAAATCCAAACATCCATGAAGGATTTTAGAATAAGGTTCGATAACACTAATAATGAAAGTGGTGATCAATTCATTCGTGTTATTACATTTGACAATGAAAAAGTGGACCATGCCCAAGCACTTAATGAATATTATTAAGATTCATTAAGTCTATATGGGAAATTACTTAGTAAAATCAAGTTATTGTAAAAATTTACCATTATTAATATTAAAGTGATAGAAACATATCATACATTATGCTCAATAACAAATAAAAGGAAGAAAGAGCAAGGAAGCATTGAGAAATAGAAGTAGATGGTTGCCTATGTAGGAGTCTAATAATTAGCATCTTAATAATTGACATTTTGGTCTTCTGATCTAGTACATACATAGGTAGATATTCCAATTAGATTTATATTTTCTAAAGTTAAATCTATTTATGCTCCCCTATATGCAACCTCAAATTATAATTCAATTGCAACTACAGTTGCATCTTCTTTCACATATATGAAAAGTTAAACTATAGTATTCTCTTCATCAAAAATAAGTGTTCCATTAACTACAACTCCTAATTTTAGTTCAATTGATTAGGTGGATTCAGCTAGAGTTTCATCCACTTCAATTAAAGTTATAAATAACACTTCTACTCAGATGCTATAATTGGCTTGTTTGTCTAATTTTGGTATTGGATATTTATAAGACATTTTCATGTATATCAAGAAATTTTTATGTACATGTAAAGTATTTTGAGCTAAATTAATATTTATATTATTTTTATATTCCATGACATGAAAATATATTTGAATATGAGGTTGTGCCCATCTAAATACTACATATACTCAAAATTTATTCATTGTAAGGGAGCACAAATTTTGGAAAAATAATGCAAGTGAGAAAGGTATACTATTGTTTGTGAGTTTATTTAAATTTGTTTTCTTCTCCAAATACTTGTGTTATGTTTTAATAATTTCCATCAATTTCACATTATTGTATGAATTTTATTTATGTGTTTTATTTTGGTGATTCTATTGAACATTATGTTAGTATTATAAGCTTTATGATTATAAGTCCTACTTACATCTTTCTAGTGATTCATAATTATATACTAACAATATCTTATGATCATGATCCTATATTTATTCTACAATTATTTACTCAGACTCCTCAGTATGTTTGTTGTATTATGTATTGTGAGATCATTTATATCAGACATTAATTAATGATACACACTTACCTTAGTATAGTTAGTCAGCTTGGAAGGGTTTATTCTTTAATATAATACATATATCCCTTTATTTTCTACCTTTCCCTTCCTTCCCATTTCATATTTTTGATCTAATCCACCTTAGTTTATATAATTTAATCCATCATAGGTTAACTCTTAGACTTTCTAGGTTAGATGTTAGACATTAGTCACATCCTAACCATCTGAGGTAAACAACCACTATACACAATCACTATTCCAATAAATAATTATTTAAAAAATCAAATCTGTAATTCATGTCCTTAAGTGATGAGTCACCAGTCCTAAAATGAGAGGGTCTTACCCCTTAAGGTATTTGGTGTGCATAAAACACATCTCAACATATTTTAAATTAGGAGTAGAAGGATGGCCCACAACACCTAACTATTAAGTTCACTTGAGTATTCATACACTAGATTCACCATCAAGGTTGAAAAGGTAAAACTTACATTCAAGTATATTATTTTTATCATATATACAAACTCATTGAAAAATAATATTAGATAGAGGTGTCCATAAGATATCTAAAATTCAACCAAATTCACCCATTCAATGGAACCATGACTCATATTTCATCTTGAATTAGCTAGCTAGTTCTACCATCCATGTCCTTAGTGTCAGTCATGATCTTATTAGGAATCCTACAAGGTACCTTACTTTGTTTTCAAACAATGTTAATTAATAATTATATATTTTAATTTATACCTTTAGGAATATTTAATATTTAATTAATTTTTTTATTGCATTACAAGTTGATTGGATTGTTAATTGACACAATACTTTCATATACAATAGTTTGTCTTTTCAATGTTAATTGATAATTAGATATTTTCAATCGTATTGGTTTGAAATGATAATACTAAAGAATAACTTAAAAATTTGAAATGATAGTGTTAGAGGATAAATTAAACATTAGTTAATTTCATTCATATTGGTTTGAAATGACAACACTAGAGGATTAATTAAATTATATTGATTCATTTTGGTTTGAGAGGGGTATGCTAGAGGATACATTGAATATTAAATATTTTCATTGATATTTATTACTGGTTTGAAATGATAATGATAGTGGATACATTAAGTATGAAATGAAATGGTAGAGGATAAATTAAATATTATTTTCTTGATTCAAACTTTTTGATTGCAAAGTGGAAATTTCCATTCATATTGGTATGAATTTTGTAAGCTAAGTTGTAAATATATATCACTTAATATATTCATGTAAAATATGTTTTCATTGTGATAATAATTCAACACTTAAAATGTTTATGGTAATTTACACAAGCTTATATTTATTGTATGAAATAATTAATATGTACACAATTATATGTAAACTATTTTCAATAAATTTGATGTGGTATTAACTATATGCATGATATTTTTGACATTTAAATAGTCACAATCATTTTTTTGTAAAATAAAATATACTGTAATTTTTCATAATAATTCAAAAATTACTATATTTATGCTTATTATAAAAGCTTATATTTATGGTATGACAAAAATGAAATTTACACATTTATATGAAAACTATTTTTAATCAATTAGATGTATTAATTAAATTTATGGTGGTTTTGATGTTTAAATTTTCACAAGGGTTTAATTTTAAATTATCTACATTAAACATTACAAATATAGGTTTGATGATTTCATAACACTAAAATTTGCATTACATTGTGGAAATGAATGTTGCAAAAGACCTTCAGTAGTTTGAATTTTTGTTCAGGTGGGAATCTCAGAATGGCCAAATTTGTAGTGCCTAGTCTCAAGATGGTTCCATCAAGGAAATACCCATGATCAATGCTATTTCAATATCATGTGACTCCTCTCATGAGTAGATGTATCCTTTGGGCCTTCAGGACAAAATTTCAAGTTTGCCTGATCTAGTCCCAAACTTTGTGAATAACTCTTCTCCAGCTCAAAAATGATTGGACCCCAACAATTTGAAACCCTCATGAGCTAACATGGTGAAAGGAATAGAAATAGTGGGCTATGTTCATTCGAGAAACCATATTTTCCTAGTTTATGTGGATAATGAAAATTTTATCTTGATACCAGACACCATTGTGGAACAAGTTAATGTGGAGCTTGCCAAATCCATTCTTGAAAGAGTCAATGGGTTCTGACTAAACATAGATGCCTTTACGAAATGGGACAAATAAATATGGAAATTGAAGGGTCACTTAGAGGTTGTTGCACTGGCCAAGAGTTTTTTACTTACTAATTTCTCCCTCCAAAAATACTGCATCAAAGCACTTTTAGAAGGCCCCTAGTTCATGAAGAAGGCTAGCATTTCAATAAAAATATGGAAGGATAGCTCGAGTCTCAACTCCATTTCCATGGATGATGTTCCCAAGTGGGTCCTCTTGCTTGATCTCCCACTAGAATATTGGAACCTGGAATTTATTAATGAGATTGCTAGAGCCCTGGGTTAACCTATAAAAATTGACCCAATCACTCTCTCACATTGGAGAATGGTTACTACCAATGTTCATGTTTTTATATCAACCAATAATCCCCTTATCCATGATATTAAGATCAAATATAAATACATTGTTTTGACTCAGAAAATTATTTATGAAAACAACATTATTATCTACCATAAATATGATGTTCCTAGCCACATGCTATGTGACTACCCAAAAAAGGACATGTTTTAGAGGACTCCTCCCTTCTTAGAGACAAAGCTAATGCTCAAAGAATGATTATTGTTTAGAGTGATTTATAATAATTAGCTCCTATGAGTGGTCCCTAGCTAGCAATCCCAAATATTCTCCATCCATCAATCTCAAAAAGACTACCAATTTAAAGTCTACTACACCTAGATGGGACTCTATCTTTGATAACCCCATTTTGAGAGTTTTTTCTTGATCTCCCATGCTAAATTTTTATTTTTATGGTCTCAAAGGTATGGTTCTCTCTAACCCTTTGACCCCTTTTTTTTCATTTCCTAATTTTGAGCCTTTGAGTGCTCCCAACATTCTGGGTTCACCCCCTTTGGCCCCTTCCCCACACCCCTCCCTTTAGCCCTGCTCCCTACTTTCCCCTCTCCCTCCCCCTCCTCTTGGTTCTCCTTCCCCATTTTCTCCCTCTCTATATCTCCCTCCCCCCTCTTCTTACCATTGGGTTTTCTCTCCCCCCTCTTTTGTCCCCCATCCCCCATATCAACTCGATCCCCCCTTCCCCTAGGCTCTAAACTCCCTCCTCAACTATTATCCCTTGTTGGTTCTTGTCCCCCTCCTTTCCCCCCCTTATCACTCATCCTTCTCCATTGGTTCCACCCCTATACCTCATCCCCACCTCAGAGACTATAAAATCCCTTGCTCAAAAATCCCTCTCTTTGCTAACTTGGGCATTTCCCCTCCCCCTCCCCCATTTCCCCTGCTCCCCTCCCTTAGTTTTCCCCCCTTGATTGATATAAAAGTAGGACAGTGATCTGATCCCCTTTCTCCCTCCTTGGATCCCCCTCAAGATGAAGGGATTCCTATTTGTCCTAAATCCAAAAGAGGTAAGAAGAAAGCTAACCTTGGGGTTACTCCTAAACTAGTTGGTATATCTCCCAAAATTTTAACTAGAAATCTAGAAACTACAAAAGAGATTGCTAATGGCTCCCAATGAAATCTTAAGATCTAATGGGATAAGAAATGAAAGTGATATCATGGAATGTCAAGGGTTTATATAATCACAATAAATAAATGAATCTTTTCAACACTATAAAAAGGGTCAACCATTCCATTTTGCTTGTTTAGGAAACTAAAATGTCTGATTCTACTCTCAAAATTAGTGTGGCATATATTTGGAAAAATGCCCATGTTCTTACCTTAGAATCCATAGGTGCATTAGGAGGCTTGGCTATATTTTGGAATCCTAACACTCTAGAAGGTGAGTTGATTTGGAAATCCTCTAACTAAATATTTATCTTATTTACAAAAATTGAAAGTAAGGATAGATGGATTCTCACCAATGTTTATGCCTTAAACTCCAAATCTATTAGAAAGCTCTTATGGAAGGCACTTGTGGAATTATGTAAGAACTGCACCAGTTGAAACTAGATTTTGGTGGGTGATTTCAACACTCCCCTCACCTTAGGGGATAAAAAAGGTGGCCTCATCAACCTTACTGATAGAATGCTAGAATTCAATGACTTGATTGCAAATGTGGTCTTAGTAGACATGGATCTCAATGGAATCCCCTTTACTTGGTCTAATAAAATATTAGGAGAAAAATTGATCCACATCCACCTCGATAGATTTTTGATTTCTTTAAATTGGGACATCCTTTATTCTAGTAGGCTCTCTTCTCTACCTAGGATTGGGTCTGACCACAACCCCTTGATTTTTGAAGCTATTAAATTATCTAAGCCAAAATGTTGCCATTTCAAATTTGAAAGTATGTGGACCCATCACCCTAACTTCACTGATTCCTTAAAATAATGATGGGAAGAACAATTTTTGGGATCAACCATGTTAATTCTCACAAAAAAATTCAACTTCCTAAAAAATAAGCTAAAAATATAGAACAAGGAAGTCTTTGGAGACATCTTTCTATAGAAAAAGGCTCTTGAAGCAGAATTCTCTATTATTGAAGAAACTAGTGCCTTCAAAGATTACAATGAGCAGGTGGCTACTAAGGAAAAAAACATCCTATGTAACTTTCACAACCTAGAAGAAAAATAAGAAGCTTATTAGAAATAAAAGTCTAGATGCTTGTGGCTGAAGGAAGGGAACATGAATAATAAATTCCTCTACCATCTAACTTTTAGACATAGGAGTACTGATAAAATCCCCTAGCTACACATAGAATATGGAACCATTATCAAGGATTAGGAGGAAATATACTAACATATTATTAATTTATTCAATAACTTGCTATTAGAGGATGGCAAACTAGATAATTTACTAGTCTCTTCTGCACTATCTAACTTCAACAAAGTCTTATCAGCTACAAAAAATGCTTCCCTCACCCAAATCCATTATGATGAGGAAATAAAAAGTGTTGCATTACTCATGGATTCCATCAAGGCTCTTGGATTAGATGGTTTCCCCCTTTCTTTTTTCAAAAATTCTAGGACATTATTCATCTAGAAGTTGATAGAGTTATTAAAGAATTTTTTCACACCAAATCTATCCTTAAATAAATCAACAATACTTTCTTGGTTCTAATACCCAAAAAATAAGGAGCCACTAACATTCAAGACTTTTAACCCATTAGCTTATACAATACCACTTAAAATATTTTCTCCTCCATCCTAGTCAAATGCATGCAACCCCTTCTTGACTATATCATTGAGGAATAATAGGGGGATTTTGTAGCTGGTAGGCAAATTTTTGATGGCATTGTCATAAATCATGAAGTGGTTCACTCTATCACCAAATCACCTAGATAGGTTATTATACTTAAAATAGATATGTCAAAGGTTTATGACTATGTTTCTTAGCAATTTATACTACAAATTTTGGAAACTCTTGGGCTTAATGATGGCCCCATAAAATTGTATAGAATTGTATAGCCACTCCTAAGTACTCTGGGTCCCTAAAGGTTTTTTCCATGGCTTAAGAGGTTTAATAAAGGGAGAACCCATTTCTCCTTACCTCTTCATAATCTTAGCTAAAATTTTGAGAAGAATTTTGAGATGAGCCTACAACAAAGGTTTGATAAAGGGGGTTTTAGTGGCCCAAAATATTGATCCTATCACCCACTAATAGTTCACTAGTGACACTATTATTTTAGGAGATGTATCGACTGGGGAAGTAAAGAGCCTCAAATGTATCCTTAAAATTTATGAAAAAGTTTCCAACCAATGCATCAACTTCCAAAAATGTTTCCTCTTCTTTATCAATACACCTCCCTCTCAATAGAGAAGGATTTCAAAAATTCTAAACAATCATGTAGGTAACTTTCTAGCTAATCACCTCGATATTCTTCTATTTGTTGGAAAAATATAATCCCATCTTTGGAACCCTCTTATTGATTATATTCAAAGGAAATTAGTGGGATAGAAGGGTCACTTCTTTACCTAAGTAGGGAAATATCAACTACTCCAGGCCTCAATTCAGAGTATTTCTATCTACCTTATGTCAATCTTAAAAATGCCATCAAATGTGGCCTCCAAATTGATAAAATTAATAAAATAATTATAGATAAATGCTTAAGAAATATTCAAATTCAATCTGGTTGCATGGAAAAAAGTATGGCTCCCTAAAGCTATCAGAGGTCTTAGGCTGAGAGGTATGAATACTATGAATAGAGCTTTATTGGCTAAAATGGACTAGTGTCTATTGAAGGATAATGGTGAATGGAAATGAATCCTTAAGGCTAAATACCTATAAGGAGGGGAATAGGATGAATTATTATGGGAAAAGGGCACTACCAATGATTCCACCTTATGGAAGGCTATATCCAACTGTAAATACCTTCTAAAAAGAGGCATCCTTTGGAAAATTTAAAATGGTGATAAAATTGATTTTAGGAAAGATGCTTGGATATCCCCACCCCACTCTCAACCTAAGAGACATGGGTTGGGTGGTATGGATAGCTCAAATAGAGATGGGGTTATAAGATAAAAGATTAATAAGAAATTAAGGATGGAAATAAGTGTTGGAAGGCCATACCTAGTGAATATATTCCCTTGGAAGAATATCAAGCCATTTATAACCTCAACCAAAATTTAAATTAGATCCACATTCCCTCCATTCAAAAAGAGGATCGTTTTATCTAGAGAGTGAAATATAATGGTGAATATTTGGTATCCTCAAACCATGCCATTAAACTCAATTTGGATAGTAATCGAGACCATTGGAATTTTTTTTGGGTAAAGCATCTAATCCCCAAGGTCAAATTATTCTATTATCTAGTATCACAAAACAAGATTCTAACTATGGATAACCTAACTGAAAGGTGACTAATTATCCTAAATAGATGCTTGATCTATCAAAGTGTAGAAGACTCCACACAACACCTTTTTATGAAATGCCCCCTCAGTTTGTCTTTATTTAATGAGATTCTCAATCATCTCAACATGGTTTGGGTTAAACCCAATAGTATCTTGGACCTCATTCTACAATGTAACCCCTCATGGAACATTCATTCTTTGATCTTCCTTTGGTGCCTCACCCTTTCTCACTAGTTTTGGTGCATTTGGAAACTTCTCAATGATAACTTATTTCCTAATAAAAGGCATCAAATGAAGAGCATCTTACCTTAGATCTATTAGTCCATTTCCAAAAATTGGAAGGCTTTCCCTCTCAAAGATAAGGATCCTACCCCTCCTTTAGCCTAACTCATTCTCAATAACTAGGATCTCTAACAAGTTATATTTTCTTCCACAAAAGACTTAATTTACAAACAAACCAAATGGAAGGCCCCCCTAAGGGGTGGGTAAAATTGAATTTTTATGGGGTGTCTAACCTAGGCCCTGTAAGTGAAGGAAGAATCATAAGAAACTCTAAAAGGGAGATGATGGAAACTTATATAGGTTTCATGGGTAAGCAAATAAACCATCTAGTCAAAGCTAAGGTATCCCTCTAAGGTATTCAACTAGCATATAATATCAACCAGGACATAATCATTATAAAAGGGGAATTGATAAACATCCTAAATGCCTTGGAAGGAAAAACTATTCCTTTACATACTATCAAGGAGATCATTGATGATGCGAAGCACCTTTTACAAAATATACCACAAGTCCAACTCACTCACACTTATAGAGAAGGAAATGGGGTGATCAACCTCATCGATAGCACTAGAGTGGAGCTTCACCATTTAACTAACTATTATGATGAAGGCAACATCCCCCTAAGGTAGATAGTTTCATCTACATAGAAGGTACATATGTAACTTAAATCTATTATCTCCTTGCATGTGCAACCCCTTAACTCGATGGGCCAAATCATGATCTTATAAATTTTCATTCATTTTAAGGTAAGGGGATATAATTATGTTAATGTTTATTTAGAAGGCATTCCCACACATTTAATCCCTTGTTGTTTAAACTACATCCATAACTCTCAGCTCACTTTCTCCATCCCTGCACTTACAACAACCATGGGCAGTGACATAGATCAATTAGATGCAATTTATTGTAAAGAGGTTCAAAAATAGAAGAATGTCTAGGATAAACTCAAGAAAGGGGGCTTACAGAGTTTATGGAAGTGCATTATCAAACATAATTCCATGGTGGTTCAATATTTCATCATTTCATGGATAAAAAGGAAGGATGCCATGTGGGGCATCTCCATAAACATCTCTAAGAAGTTTATTAGTGATGATATGTGTATGTCCTACACTGGTGATAAATAATTCAAATATTAGTCTAGGAAACATGAATCCCTAAATTTATTTTTAACCTATGACTTTGTGCAAATTGATAAGAAGGTTTTTCCTCACATCGACCTACTATGATATTAGCCTGATGTCTACCTTTAGGTCATGAGGTAAATGACTCTAAAAGGTAAGTACATCCTAATTTTTTCTCAACATTTCCTTCTACTTAATTATTTTATCAATTTTAAAATTAGTTTTCCTTATTTACTTCTCAAGTCTTTGGAAAGCACTATCCTACTCTACCAAATTAATGACACTGACCCCATCCTCCATCAAGGTCTTATCCTTCTCCTTATAAAACATGGCCAGACCCTCCTAAGTCATAAGGTTTCCATATGAGGATCCTCTTCCAAGGAGGACTCTTAGGAAGACTCCCTAGAGGAGGATCCTATAGGGGGATCCCACCCACCTCCTAAACACTCCCTTTAAAACAATTTATCCTAAGCCCCACCTAACGAACTCCCACTTAAGATACTATTCATCCCCAAGCCCAAACCCATAAAAAATGGGTCTCGTACTACCTTAAATTAGAAGGGTAAAGCCATTGCAATAGATGAGTTTGATAAAAATAAACAAATGTTGAAAATTTTCAATTTGAAGGTTCGACAAGTTGGATTCAGCTTGACAAATCTTATACAAGACTGGTACACACTTCATCAAGTGGTAGAGTCCACTTTAAACTTTTGTTAATTTTACCCTTCCCCCTCCCCAATACCCTGCTATAAAATGCCCAAGATCCTAAAATTCCCCATTGGGTTCCCCCCAAAGCAAACCCCTTTGTAGGTAAAAGGTAGGAAATGACCTAAGATGATATTCCCTAAGGAAATGACTAAAGGCCTTGGGAATCACACCCATGCCAAAGTCTAAAAGACAAACTAACATTTTGATAAAGGATTGTTTTACTATTGAAGACACCCAGGAGGGTCCCTCCACATAATTTAGTTACTTTTCTATTTTTGGTTTTTTGATCTAGTTTCTAGTCTTTCTTTTTGCTCATTCGATCAAGAAGGGTCTGTTTAAACTATTGTATTTCACTTTCAAGATTCTAGGTCCTTATAAAACCTAGATTTACCCTATCAAATAAAAAACACTAAAATTTGCATCAATATTTATGATATTTTGAATGCAATTACAATTTTAATAATTCTCCCCAACTAAATGTTGCATAAATATATGTGATAATTTCACCACACTAAATATTGCATTAATATATGTGATAATTTCACCATGCTAAATGTTGCATTAATAGTTTTATTTTTTGAATAGATTTTTAATAATTCTCCCCAACTAAATGTTGCATAAATATATGTGACAATTTCACCATGCTAAATGTTGCATTAATATATGTGATAATTTTACCATGTTAAATGTTTCATTAATAGTTGTATTTTTTGTGTACACTAATATTCATTATAATTTTTCATTATTTTTACTACATTTATATTTTTCATTCACTTATATTGTATTAAAATGGAATATTAACTACTACTATGCTTTGTAATAAAACATTGTATTCTTTAAAAAATTAAATTCAAGAAATCTACTTGTTTAACACTAAAATTTAAAAGCATTCAAATTTTAATATGGAAACATGAAATATAAATCCAAAAAAATATAAAATGGAATTTGATGATAAGAAATATTGAATTATTATATTTGATCATGCAGAATGCAATAAAGACAATTTTGGGTTTTAATTTGCACTATAATATGTCCAAATTAAATGGAATGATGGTTTATAAGCTAAAAATCATAGAACAAAGAATTAGGAATAAGGAATATTTTCATAAGCATGATATTATTAATCAATTGAATGATATTTATTAAATCTTGGAGGATTTATTTATACATTATTAGGTGATGTTAGTAGTCCTCATGTTACTATTGACATTTATCTACCATTACCTAATGTTACACCTCATCCTCAAGTGAATCCTTTTATTTGTATATAATTTGAAGTTGGTACCATTTATGCTACTATCAATCAAATCACCAAAGTTCCTACATAATAATATTATTATAGTACATCCTTTGGTGTTGGACATAGTCACAACACCAATCAACATCACATATAATGGTAATCATAAAAGGCATCAATTCCTACATACACACACAACATTGTCAATCCTAAGCCTAGTGGTATATATCTATTTCCTGCAATAAAAAAAATCTTGATGACATACAATTTCAACTTACACCATTATATAAATCATCTAACAAACCTATCCATTTGGTTTCATCGTGTGAGATATTACACAACATTTTGATATGGAATTTCTTATTCACCAATTTCTTCCTTCATTTAAAGTTCTTATTTACATTATATATTAAGAATGGGGATCCTTCACACCAAACTATATATTATTTATCATTGTTTTTTGGTTTTCATCATGATGAATTAATTATGACAAATCTATTCCCTATAGGTCTCACTAGTTGCACATTATTCTGGTTCTAAACCCTAATTTTGGGTTCTATATATACATTTAATGATTTTTTTTATATGTTCCTATCATGATTTTATATAAATATGAGTCAAAAGGTCACATTTTATCAAATTTATCAAATCAAATAATGACCTAATGAATGTATTTTAAAATTTTCCTTGAATTTAAATCCATGCTTCCAAAAAAGTCACTTTAAATTCTTGATAATGTGTTTCAAAATATATGTTCAAGTATTTTTCTCTCCCAACTTAAGGAAAAATTAATATTAAAATGATATTTTCCATGCACCATGCAACATTCAGATAAAATTTATGGATGCTAATATGTTAAAGTATACATCTATTTTTTATACATCCAATACATCAAAGTATCAAGGAAATATGATGTTTAAACATAATAGTAATGATATACCTAATTTTCCAAACAATAATGAGGTCAAAAATTTCAACATAATTTCAAAAACTAAAAATAGTTTATCTTTCCTACCTTTAGGAACATTCCCCAATTTAAAATATTACTAGACCCATCTCATAGAGTGCTCGAATACTTACTTTAATGTAATTTTATTACTTTACCATATATTATCAAGCATTGCATAAAGGTCATAACACAAACCTATTTTGTGACTGTCATTGAACTTATAGACATTTAAAAATAATTTCTTCAATTTTGGGCATGAGATTCAAGATATCATCTATAAAAACACCATTTAGATCGAAGGTCATAATTATAGGTTGATCAAATATGTCATGATGCCTAATCAATGCTTGAAAGAATTTACTAATACATTCTTTAATCACAATACTAAAATCAAAGGAAATTTTGATATGAAAGCATCTATAATGAATTTTATTATTTTCACATGATCATTAGACTGATAAAATCATTTATATGGTGTCAATTTTATCACTGAAATCACCTTTTATTACATTATATAAACATGATATATGTAGTGACAAATAAAATAAAATATATTTATATATTCAGCATTTGTTTTCCATCACCAGTTGAGGTCATATGTAATTTTGATGGTAAACTATTAGAAAAAAAGTATTATTAAAAGGTTTGTTTTATGTAGGTTACACTAAGTGAGACTTACTTAGCATGACTAGTAATATTTGGAAATTATGATGACATTTATAGCACACCAATTAGTATTATCACACTCCCACTTACATTTAGTTGTTTAACCTTTCAAGTTTAGTTATACATTATATATTGTTACTTGTATACCATGTTTTGTTTCATATACCTTATTACTTGTTTAGTTTTATATAGATTATTACTTATTTAGTTTTGCATACAATATTAATTGTACTTTAATGGATTAATCAAACAATAGTGATACTTTATATATAACACCAATATTTCAAGCTGGTTCATGATTATAAAGTACATACCATTTGAGTCACAACATGAAACCTACCTATCCTAATTCTAAGATTACATGAACATTATTTTAATGCACTTTACAAATATTAATTCAATCAAAATAATTGTATACCTATAACTTTTTCACTACCTTTAGTTATATTTCATTATAAATTTGAGTCTATGACCCCCACCCCCACATTAGTTTTTTTATAAATCTCTAATACCACTTTTATCTAATGTATGAGATCTTTGAGCTCTGATTTCACCATTTTCAAATTCAAACCATACATATTTTACCCATCCACATCCAAAAAATTATTCTTGTCTTATTGTTATAGATAATATCCAAACATATAATTTCTCATGACATATTTTTAAGTATTCTTGACTAGAGGTTTCAAAAAATCTTCCAAGTCACTCTACATATATGTCTCCTTGGGTGGATGAATTTATTTTGTACATAGCTCATGAATAAGTTTATAATATTTTGAGTGATAAATATATCTTTGATATCACATACTATTACATTATAGCTTAAATAATTATTTATCCATGCTAATCTATAACATGTGTTTGACCCTAAATTAGATAAAAGATTATTATATTATCCTTTTTAGTATAAGGCTTAATAATATAGAAATGATAATTCACAAGGGTGTTAATTAGATCTACAATAGGCTAATTAGCTGCTAAACTTAGATATAAATATAAACCAAATTTATTATGTTAAGTATAGGATAAATATAGAAAATAAAATTAAGTTATGCATGTAAATGATAAATAAGTAATATACTTTTTTGGTTTTGATTCTAAAATAGTGCTAGATATATAATAGGCATGAATAATTCTATAAGATGATTTTAGAATAGTCATCAAATTTTGACTTTGACACTTTTGGTGCTCTAGACACTAATGTTAATTTGAGATAGTTGATTCAATTATACTATCTAGGTTTGACATAAGTGTCATGTATGGAATACTTTTTGGAAAGAGATGTAGCCACTTATATGTTTCTAGTTTGACTTTGACTTTGTTCTAGTGTATTCATATCTATGTCATGGACTGTCACTCCTCGTGAATTTAAAAAATCCTACTTTTTTTATTATCATGGTGACCTTTAGGAAAATGGATTATTAGGAATATGGTGTCAAGATGAACCCAAATTTATCATTGTTAATGGGCACTACCTACATAGACAATACTCCAAAAGAGGCCTCAAAATCATGTAGTTCTCCACTATGTATTGGCTTGTGTGTGAATCATGTAATATTGTGAAAATCAAGTACAATAATGACCTAGCTTGTAACTTGGAAAAATGGGATCTTAGGATTCTCCTTTAGTAATTTAGACATATATATGTGTTATACATATGACTAGTATGGAAATATGGAGTCTCTATTCAATTAAATGCTCTTTGGTAAGAATGCTTGGTATTATTCCAGTGCTTTTAGATAAAGAATGAATGAGTGTTGATCTTATATTTATATAAATACCTTTGGATTAATAACTCACATTAAATACCTTAGGTTGACCATTTGTATACATTTCATTTTCAAATTGATGACATAAAGGCACTAAACACTTACATCAAGTTAGGACACTAACATCGATGCTAGTATCTGTTTCAAATGTTAGTGTCTAGGGAGTAGAAAAGTAGGTACAGGTTCATAAATTTTAAATGTGGAAGACAAGTACATTTTAGGAATTTTAGGTAAGATATAAGACTAATATCATCAACATAGGATTGGTCATACTAAGAGATATATAGTAATGGGCATAAGATAGAGATGATGTGAGACTTATAGAAGTGGGAAATGTCTAAAACTAGGATGAACATCTAAGATCTAAGTTTTCCAAGTGTAAAATACCTAGGTTCTATATAATACATAAATATCATCTACATTTCTTCCCATTTAATATATTAATGAAATTTTTAGTCTAAAGGAAAGTAATACGTACCTAGGTGTGTATAACATACCTTATCTTTATGTGTGTTAATCTTGAGTGGTTTGCTAGTGACTGACCCACAACCAAGAGTATGTTATAGTATATAATCAATGGATATAATATGCATTTAAAGTAATTTAAATAAATTAATGGATATATTATGGGTTGAAAGTAATTGAAATAGATTAAAATTGAAAGAGAAAGGTTTAAGAGTACACCTATGTGTTGATGTAACTACCTTACCTATTGTTAAGTTTATTTGAAAAAGATGTATAATTGTAAGGATATGAAATTGATATTATGAAAAATGTAGATAAATATTTATAATATATCCAAGGAGGGAGGGAGAGAGAGAGAGAGAGAGAGAGAGAGAGAGCCAAGCCCCCAACCTTAAAAAAAAGGCATTTTCCACTTGGTAGTTGAGATTAGATCAGCCATGTAGCCTGATGATATTTATAATGTGGTGAGGATGAATGATACAACAAATTATGACCTAAAAATAGATATTAAGTGATTTGATCATCTCAACCATACCAAAAGGTGCACCAAATACTACTATATATTGGCTCAATAAAGTCCATAAATGTCCATGGGGTATTAGTATAAAAAAGTCTATAATGTGGTGATAATCCATAAAAGATTTTTGAAATATCAAAGTGATTTTTATTTTGAAATATTAAGTGTAAATTTAATAAAATATGAATTTTAGATATGTTTTAGGCTGAAATTATGTATAATAATAGTATCAATGTATAGAATTTTACCACAACTATGAATCTAAATAATATAACTGTGTGCTTTGGCTAACTTGAAAAAATGTGTAAGTGTGGAGAACATTATTCCAAAGCACAAAACCACTATATATAGAGAAATATCAAAAATAATATAATTAATATTATGAATAACATGTTTCTAAAACATGGCCCCACTTTAATTTGAAGATGTTGAATATTGAACATGTGTGGAGAACGTGCTTCCAAATCATGGCCCCATTGAATCTATGAAATATGAATGTGTGGAATCCATACCCATATGGTATGACACCAGTAAATATTAATGTGTGAAATCCATTCCCATATGACATTCCCCCACCAAATCTTAGAACTGATATAAGTACCACCTATTGAATAAGTGTGGAGAAGATGCTTCTAATGCATGCCCCCACTGAATTTGAAAACTATGAAAAAATTGGATAACATGTCCATATTACATTCCCCCAATAATATTCCCCCATTTGAGGTAAGGGAAAGATAGGAACTGGTATTTACCTCACCTCAAAAAGATAAGACAATGATATAATCTGTGAATGTAACCATGTAGCATATAGGAGGAACATGTCTAGGTAGATATACCATTGAAGCACATAGAACCAATGTGATAATATGAAGGCCTAAGATACATCATAAATATTATGGAAAATTATAAATAGTAATAATATAATCTAAAAAAACAAATAAATACACAAATGGGATCACTCAAAATTAAGTGAAAAGGTTATGGTCCAAAGAGACTGCAAACAAGGGGCATGTTCAAATGGTGCACAATCAAAGGGACATGAATTAGTCAAATTTACATAAAATCAAGAATGACATATTCAAATTTCCATAGAATAAACAATTACATATGCAAATGTCAAAACAATTATACATAGTCATGAGGGCTATAAGTAAAGGAACATATTCAAATGCTCAAACAAGGAATATAATTTACAATTCAAGACTCTCAAGGAAGTACATAAAGTAAAACATATGAAACCAAAATAAATATGTCATAATGGCCCATGGATCAAGTGTGTAAGGAAAAAATGTCAACTTTATAACATATCAAGCACCCTGTGCAAGATATAATCTTGGATAAAGGCATGTGTAAGTACACATGTAAGCTCAAACATGATAATCTAGAGTGATCATCAAATCATATAATATGGGTGTATCAAGATCAAAGAAGTGGATTCCTCTAATGTCCATATGACATGAGTATAAGGAATATCCAACATCTAAAAATAAGATTAGATCATGTATATGTGTATTCTTATGTCACACTTAAGTATAAGAGTGACACAAGTGTATGTAAGAGTAATTGAGTATGTCACCCATCGACATAAAACTAACACATAGATGCAAAGGAGATGATATAACATGTATATTACAATTTTTTTTTAAATTTTTTTTTTTTGAATGTTTTTAATTTTTTGGTATTTTTTGAATATTTAAAGAGACTACTCTATGATCTCATCTAATGGATGATCATAGGTATCTTCCCCACTCGGTACTTATCAATCCTGAGGTGGATCTTTTACATTGTTTACATCATGATTGGATAGGTTGAAAAAGTACATATCATGTTCATCGTCATGTTTTTCATGTGTATTATAAGAATTAATGTTATCATTTGGAATATGTATTAATTTTCCTTCATGAGGAAAGAAAACACCTTTATAATTTGGATAAATGTTTACTTCTATTTAGTATAGTCAAAGAGTTCCTAGTGTAAATGAATATGGAGATGTGGTAGGCATAAACCAAACTAATATTTTAATTAATTTAAGACCAAAACTAATTTGTATTATTATTTTTCCAAGGAGTCTTCCCAACCTCCTTTTTTGTTAGTTTTTTAGATTGAATTCAATTTGTTATAAGTGTCTTACATCACAAGTAGTCTTTACTTATGTAGGATCAATATGGTTATGCCAAAAATAAGCCCCACTTATGTATAAGGTAATTGGTAAATATTGTTGGCATGGATTTATTTTGTGTTATTTAGTTTGAGATTCTTGCATAATATGTAGAGCTTGGATTGGCCCCATGTTAAGCATAATTTTAAAACTAGTCATATAAAGATTAGGAATACCACATTAATTTTCATAATGTTCCTTAGGTAAGTTATCTCCATGATTTATGTGAGGGATGAAACTTTTGTATTTGAAGGGAGATATTTTTAGTTTCATTGAATGAGTAATTATGAAGGAAGCATATTTGTGCACACCATTATATAAATGGATAAATGTCTTATATTGTTTATGCAATGCTCTTTCCATTAATGGGGAAATAAGTTCTCTACTAAAAATAAATGGTAGTTCCAACTCTTAGGGTCTAAATACTAGATAATAAGATATACTTTTAAATTGAATAGTATAATATTGAAGGGATTCATCATCACATTGTTTGAAATTATGCAAATGTTCTAATATAAGTTTTGGCACTTGTGGATATTGAAAGCCATGAATAATTCATCTTCTAATTGTAAAAAAGTGTTTAAGGAACCCTTTGGTAAATTATATAACCAATTTTGAGCCTCATAAAAAATAATCATATGGATAACCTTGAGCAATAGTTTGTCATCTTGTGCCCATTGAAAAAAATAATGTACATAATTAGTCATGTGGTCAAATGGGTCCTTTTGTATTGAAAATAGGGGTAAATCTATCAATTCAAAAGCTTATGTCCAAGGATATTAAAGTATACATTTTTTAAGAGTTTGATTATTGAATGAGGTTATATGTGAATTATTTTTAATTTTAGATAGATTTAAGGGTTTATGGGTCCTCTTCCTAATAATAAAAACACTCAAATAACTAAATAGGTCTAGCTTAATGGTAGGACCATCAAGGCATCTAACCAACATACTCAAAATAAAATAAACTACCTAAAATTATTTAAAAATAATTCAACTTTACATCAAATAATATAATTTACATAAATAGAAATCTGTATTTTACTAAGTTTCACTCTTATTCACTATGTTATGAGAGCAAAGTATCCTGGAAGGGGAACTAGGAATGATCCATCCTTTTTTCTTAATTTTTACAACCATTCATTCTTATTAATTACTCAATTTACCTGAATCCAAACTTGGAAAGATACACATATCCATGGTTGTGCCTCTTTAAGCCTTATTGTTTCTAACTAAATCCACATAGTTATTTTCAACTGATCCAAGGACCTTAGAAATCTAATGTGAAGACACCAAATGAACTAACTATTCTTTTTAATTAACCTCACTAAGGACTTATGAAACAAATATTGAAGTTAAAATAAGATCACTATCTAGAAACATTGTAATAATCTCTTCAATTACCTCCTTCCACCATAAAGAAACCATTTTATAGTTGGAATTTTGAAAATAAGTAGAAAGATGACCAATTTTGAAGCATTTTTGACACTTGAAGGGAAGCCCCACATAATCAAGAGTTTGTGACTAACACCTACCTTTAAATTTAAGCTTGATCATTTCAAGAAGGTCCTAATAAATATCCAAACAAACAAGAACCCTAAAAAAAAATTTCCAAGAGAAGTTAAAAGAAGCATCAATTTCCAGTAATTCACCCAAAGATCCCCCAATAGGTGTTAGTCTAGACTTTGACCAAAAATGGAGAGGAAGATATGGAAATCACACCAGATGGGTCTGAGAGAGAGAGGGATTTTAAATCAAAATATTAAAATAAAAACTAGAGTTTTATAAAGAGAATGTAGTGATCACAAGTCCAAGATTTGACTTCTGTAATCTTATTATGATCAATAAGATTATCAAAAACCACAATGAGAAATCCTCTAGCATAAACATAAATGTCCAAACTATGCTCCAAAATATGCCACCAAGAATTCAAAATCCACTGATGAAGAACAAGGAGGGAAGTCCAAAACCTATCAATTATACTCACTAAACCACTTACCGCATACCAATCCTCACTTTGAAGCACCTCCTCAAGAGATTCCTTCTCAAAATTAACAACTAGATAATCCTTTTTAGTCATCAAGGCCTTATGCTACTCAATATAAGGAATTAATGGGCTAAGAGAGGCACTAGTTTCAAGGATATCCCTCTTAATAGGGGTGGATGACTTCCCTAAACTCTTTCTTGAAACCCCCATGCCCTCCTTCTCCTCCCCCATGTTTGTCATCATCCCAATTTGAACAAAATTGTGCAATAAATCCCTCCCATGTAAATGATAAGGTGGTGCCATTATTTTACCAAACTCTATTGCGAACTCCTTCCTCTATAACAAGATTGTAGAAGATTAAAAACTAACATCCCAATCTATCTCAGTCAATTATTTTCCATCTAGACTAGTGTTAACCCTAGAAATGGGAGAGCATGATTTATTCATCACCAAGAACAATTTTCTTTGGTTACACCCTAGAAAATAAAAAACATATGTGCATTATTATTATGGAAATTCATTTGCATTTGAGGTAATAAACTTGCTTTTGAAGATCCCTATTAGTTTTTGACATAGACATAAGATATTCAATTAGAATAGAGGTTTTTGTCATAGGTGTTATTATTGGTTGAAAACCTCAACCTTTTTAAAATATAGGTATATGAGTATCATCATACTGATGTATAATAAGTGCAAGTTAATGATCACTAAATTTAGGATATTTTAGTAGTGGTATAGGATCTTTGAACATTGGTACTCTTGGTATGACAATTTGACCTTGAATAATCTTTACTTGAGGTCCCTCTTTTGGTATAGAATTTGTTTCTAATAAATGTATGAGGTAACTATGCTCTTAACTAAGGGTAATATTGTTTTGGAATGTAGGAATTATGGGGGTGTCAATTAATTTTCTTGAAGCTATATCTCCCTTATAATTTATTTGTAAATCATTCATTATTTCCTAATGTATTTGCCTAAAATTTTGGCAATGAAATGAAGGATCTTATTGGTCATATGCACCCACTTGTGTGGTAAAATGTACATCAAGGTCATCCTTAGATTAACTGAATTATTTGGGTTTCGTGGAATTTAATGAAAATTTGAAGCCTTTCTAAGATATATTAGTTTTAGGAATAATAGGGTAAACTATACCTTGTTGATGTTTTCCTAATTCTTGGTCTTTGTATACATACTTTTACAAGTATTGAAGAGAAAAAGCATGTGATGGTTATTTAGGAAGTATGGGTAAAGAATATTTATCTTTGTTAATATATATTTAAATGGTGGGAGCATGGACCTAATTCAAAGGATAACAACTAGTGTCATTCAAGGCTTTTAGGTTAGAAGCTTTGACAGTTAGAAGGATATAAGAATACTCAAATTTTAACCATTATTTGATAAAAAATATAGAGATTTTCATAATCATATTCATCAAATAAATAAATATCATCCATGATAAAATATATAAAGTAAATAAATATTAGGACAAAGTAAGTAATAAGTATCCTATAGGGTATGCTTTTGTAGAAAACATGTTCAAAGGATTAGTTTTACCAAAATTTTAATAATAAATTAGATAAAAGGGGATTATCCTATTAATTTTAGTATAAAGGTTAATAATATATAAATGACAATGCATAAGGGTGATAGTCAGATCTATAGCAAGTATTGGTTGATAAACTTAGATATAAGCATACACTAAATTTATTATGTTGAGTATAGGCTAAATATATAAATTACAACTAAGATATGCATGGAAATAACAAAAAATTATTATAATTATCTGATTTTGATGTTAACACAGTGTTAGATCTAGAGCAAGTAAGAAATAGTCTAGAAGATGATTTTGGAAAAGTCATCATATTCTAGATTTGACCTTTCTGACACTTTAAACATTAATGTCAGCATGGGATAGTTGCTCTGATACTATTATCTAGGTTTGATGAAAATGTAATATATATAATCCTTGATATAAATATGTGTGACCACCTAGATGATTTTGGGTTTGACTCTGCCTTCACTCTAGTGCATTTAGATATGGGTCATGGACTATCTCTCCTCATGAATTAAAAAAAAATAGTTCTTAATTATCATGGTGATCTTAGGTAAAAATGGGTAAGTAGGAACATAGTGTTTCTCTAACCCCAAATACCCTACTATTAGTGGGCACTACCTACATATTCAATACTCCATAAGATGGCCTCAGACTCATATAGTTATCCCCTACGTGTTGGCTTATGTGTGAATCATGTAATATTGTGCAAAGTAAGTACAATGACCTATCTTGTAACTTGGAAAATTAGGTTTTTGGGCTGATCCTTAGTACTTAATGCATGTATATGTGTTTCACCTATGACTGGTATGGAAATAGTTAATATTTATTCAATTGAATTCTCTTTGGTAAGAATAATTGGTGTTGTTCCCATGTTGCTAGGTGAGGAATGAATGAGGGTTGATATTGTAATTATATCAATACATTTGGAGTAATAAATCATATTAAAACACTTATCTAACCATTAGGATATGTTTAATTTACAAATTTGATGACTTTAGGGCACTGGACACTTGTATCAAGTTAGGATGCTAACATCAAAGCTAGTGTCTATCCTGAATATTAGTGTTCAAGGAGAAAGAAAGCAAGAATAGGTTCAAAACTTATAGAGATGTAAAATAAGTACATTTTAAGTATTTTTGGAAAGAATTAAGACCTATTTAATAAACATAGGATTGGTTAGACTAAGAGATATAGGCCAAGGGTCACACAATATATTAGATGTGAGACTTGTACAAGAAGGAAAGGTATAGAATAGGGAGGAATAACCAATGTCTAATTTTTTAAGTGTAAAATATTGAGGTGATATATAATCCATAAATATCATCTACATCATGAAATTTATTGATATTCCATTATTATCTTATAGTCCTCTTACTATACATATATTTTTTCTATATGTCATGTTTTTTCATGTGCCTTCCACCTTTGAGTTGATTATATGTTTTATCATGATCCTAAATTTGAAATTTATGATTATATTTATTTTAATATAAATTTAAAATGTTTTCACTTCCTTTCTATTTTGCATTGATATCCTTCTATCCCTTTCGATTTCATTATTTTCTATGTTGCATTAGACATTTCCCTTTTATTATTTGTTTTATTCCAAACACTTTTACATATTTTCCAGTGATGAAATCATATACATATACATACATATATACATAAATTAGTGGATAATAAATTGAACATAACTACAACAATGGGTATAAATAAAATAAGATACATATGATAAGATGGAATGTATGCATGTCTATGTATATATATGTATATATATACACACACATACTATACACACACACACACACACACACACATATAGATATAGATATACATATACATTCATACATTCTATCTTATCATATGTATCTTCTTTTATTTATTCCCATTATTGTAGTTATGTTCAATTTATTCTTCATTGTGCCCTTTGGATTCTATATATTTTATATTGAGATATAATTAATTATATTTATCATTCAATTTGACCTTACCATGTATACTTTTTATTTCTATTTTACCTTATTTATTATTATATAAACTTAATAAGATAGATCATTGAACTAATGTAGATTATATGGAATATAGAAATGAAAAAAAATATGAATGCAAAAGGAAGAATCTAATCTGACCAGTTTCACTTGTTACAAAATAAGTTCACATAAATTAATAATATACTTATAATGTTATTGTACTATTTAGGTTTGAGACTGAAAAAAGGTTGGAAACTCGATCAAGAGTTGGTCAAATTTGGAATCAATTTTGTAGGTTCTCCTAGATAGAATTGTTATATTTTAGTAGTATCAACATCTCTATGTTGATATATTCATCTTATTAGGTTTTTATTATATTTCTAAGTGCATCATTCTATAAAATTGTCTCTATTTGTTTGAAACCATATGTCCACTTTTAAAACTAGGTTTAAAAATAGGAAGAATGGTGGGATGATATGACCCAAACCACCTCATAATTAATTTTTTTGTGATACTTACATATATAATACTTTGAATATGGAATTCAAAGCACATGTAGATATACATGTTAGGTGTATATGTAAAATAATGATCCTTTAATGAATGTAACCTAAATATAGCTTTTAGCACTTGAAAAATGTAATTTGTGACTTGGATTCTAGGTGCTTAAAACTTTGTTAGAACATGCTCATTGTGAATGATGGCTAAATTTAAAATAATGTGTCCATATATTTTGATGTGCAAGTGATTCTCAATGAGTGATAAATTATTGATAAATGATGAATAGGCTTAGATTTTAATTTTATTTATATGTGAATATTTGGGTGATTTATCACACCACCAACATGTGAAACATATGGGCCAACCCATAAGGAGTATTTTGAATTTGAAAAGTAACCATTGATTGGTATAGAATATTTCTACTGGGTTTAGATGAATCTTAAATTGTGAAATAATTTGAGTTTAAAGAATTTATATAATATTAAGTAATACTAATCTAATGATCTAGAGATATTTAAAATATGATTTTAAATAGGTTATATATAGACTATGAATTTAATGTAGGTGACTAATATAAAATCAAGAAGGTCAAGCCCATGTAAATGATGTGGATTTGAGAGAATAATGAATAAGAGCCATATGTATATGACTAAGTCATGTCTAAAGTGAAGGTATGTCAATATTGACATTTCTAAGTGTCTAATACTATATTTTAGTGTCGAAAAATACCTCCTTTATTATTATATTGAAATTAAATATAATGATAGAGTAAAATAATAAAGAGATGTACATGTGGGAAAAAAAACACTTTTTATTTGGGAAGAATATATAAATGTGTATATTTATGTATGAAACATGTAATGAATTCTCTCATAAAAAATTGTACCCTTGAGGAGGTTGTTTAAACCTCCTTACTTAAGTGATAGTATGGAGGCATCTCTAAGTTATGGGTGGCCTAATAAGTGAGGTGAATCTCTAGATAGGGTTATCTACCTTGATGTTATCACATTGAAACTACTACTAGACCTATTGATTAAAAAGTAAAAGGGTGAGAGAAACTATAAAATTAAAGGGAGGTGATGCACTAAATGTTAAGACACAACCACTAATTTGAATGTGCATTAAGACCTATAGGACTACCATAAGCATACATTTCTCCTAAAATAACCTATCACATCAATGATTTTCAAAGAGGTGAAGAACTATGAGTATGTAATGGAAGATGTTTTCCAATTATAATCCACTTATAAATCTTGATGACACTCTTCATAGCTTTCAATACAGAACCAAGCTACAAGAAAGCAAGAAGAATAGGATGAAAAGATAAGGTGAGCTAAGTCTACACTTGCTTAGATCAACCATTCAAATATTTAAAATATTAAAAAACCATATAAAAAGGTAAAATTATCATATTATTGATAATTATTCATAAAAATAAGTAGGTATATGCCATACTCCTGGTGAAAGGATCCTTACAATGCCAAAATTAGGTATATATAGAAGAATGTGAGAAAGAGAGAGAGTGTAGGATTTGAATATGAAAAGTTTCAATTCATGAATAAGTGAGTTAAAATAAATAAGGAATTTCAACAAACAATCCTTAAATCCCTCTCCAACATGTGTCTACTTGGTTTAATGATATCCCTCTCAAGGTGGTATATGAGTTACTTCTTGGCCTCTATGACTCATCCACCCTCTTTAAAACTACCCATTGACAATGATTAGGGGATGAAAAGTAATCCTATCATGTTATAACTACATATTTTTCCTTTTACATATTTTTAATATCCCAATTTAATCATCTTTCCACATTTTTTATATAATCTGTCTCATCATTCTCATGTTTTCTCTCTAGGCATGCCTATTACTTGTAGCCTTATTTTAGTGCAAAGCTCATTTATTTGAGATAAATAAGATAATTATAAGAAATAAAGGTATATTTGGGTACACATTATCCCTTTACCACTTCAACCCAAATTTAATGATCTAACTCCCAAGGTAGACCTACTTTCTCAACCACCATTTTTCCCAATTAGTCTATTTAGGCCTAATACAAACCCATAGTACTGGAGACCATAAAATGCCATA
The DNA here is from genome assembly GCA_037957365.1 of Torreya grandis. Taxonomy (NCBI): domain Eukaryota; kingdom Viridiplantae; phylum Streptophyta; class Pinopsida; order Cupressales; family Taxaceae; genus Torreya; species Torreya grandis. Next base: position 669,774 of record JARHVA010003217.1, on the reverse strand, counting down.
TAGTACCATGGGACATAAAATTAGGTTTTTTTTAAAAATTTTTAGGTCATTCCATGTAGTGTAACTCAAGTTATGCAAGTTTTCAAGTTTATATCCCTTATTGACCAAAAGTGTAGCCCTGAACAGGCTGAGGGCTAATAAAATGCATATTTTAAATTATATGGTGATTAAATATTAAAAAAATTACTATTTTTTGTATAAACCCACATCACTCATCCCCTCAAAGTGTTTTTTGTCCTTGTCCAACCTTAAACTCTCTCAAAAATGACAATTTCTAGCATTTTATGCATGCCTCAGACTATCAAGCATGGTTGTAGGTTATTTTTGATATTTTGATCAATATTAAAACATATTTAAAACATAATTATTATTATTATTATTACTTCCATGCACAATATTACATCAATTAAAATCAAAAATTTAATTCAAACACTACATATTCTCATGAATTCTTGAAAATAGGCTTGGAAAAGAATCTTCCTAACAAGTTTGTTAGTCTTGTTTGAGTTTGAGATTTTTTAAGGGTAAAAAAAAAGTGTGTATTAAATTATTATTATTTTTAATTTTTTTAAATACCTCTCCATCACCTTATAATATTTTATACCTATAAACTCATCTTAAAATTGCATGTTTCTTCTAGTTTTGTAGAAAGTTGTAGGTGTTCATATAGGCTTCTTAGTTATTCCACTAGGTTTTGCCATCTTTGGGTCCATTTGACTGATAATATCACTTTTATACAATTTTAATTCATGATTCATGATCATATTTATATATCCTTAGTTATTTTAATTTGCCTTGAATAAGATGAACTCAAGGGCACCATTGTTCACTTAGATCTTCCACAAGCCTAAGACACTCTCCAATCAAATAAGCTTGATGCTTTATGACCTACCTTTAAAAAAAGGGTATTAAACATTATTAAAATTTTTTCCATACCTTATAAAACTTATTTATTCCTTTATCATCTCATATTCAATACAAGGTATGTCCTTCACTAGCTCATTTTTTGTGTACAAGCATGTAACCATGAAGTGCCTCACACGGGGTATACAGGTTTGTAGTTTGAGAATTTTGTAGATGTTTTATAAATCTTGATGGTCTTGTATGAAATTTAATTAGTGTGTAAAAAATATTTTATCTCCACTAATGGTATTATTATGAGTTGTTTCCTTTTAAAAACATAGAACTATACTTGGTTGTATACTTGGTGTTCTCAACACCCTATCTCTTCATTGGTGGTTTGAAAAAATGGTATTGAAAGCTCATGGATACTTTATAATAGGAGTGATATCATATAAATATGTTTTAAATTTCCCATTAATACCATAATTACAAACTTTTAGGTGAAAAATGTTGACCTATAAGTCTATAGACCTGTAGGTTAACAAAATCTTATCTTGGCTCGGCTTTGAAAGCATGCCTCAGCGTTTTATATATGGCCATCTACTAGGGGAGGGTTTTAAGAAGTTATGGAGTAATATTGAATTAATATAAATTATGTTATTGAATTATTATACTCACATTCATAGATCAAACACTTCTTCAAGTCACATTAAAAACCTAATGAAACCTAGATTATTAATTTTACACAAAGTCTACAACTTGTCACAATATAGAGGTTGTTGCCTCTATTTTATTGAAATATAATCACTCATGTCACCTTATATAGTTTTATTTATATCAAATTATAATTCTAATCCACTTGTATGTACATAACCTATATTATCTTATCATTTTTCTACTTGCAACATTAATATAGGTAGAATGTTTGTAGAAAACTATATGTGATCATCATGTTATGGAGGTTATTGGAAATTTTGGAAATTGAGGGATAATTTTATTTATTTTTTTAGTAATTTGAGGGTTTTATAATATTTTTAACCTATCATTCAACTCTTCAACATGTTTAACTCCTTTCTATACCTCAAACTCATGCACTCAAGTCTCCAACCTTGCATCATATGGAAATTTATTATCTTTTGACTACTCCCATGTGCAAAGTGGGGATGGAGGATGATGTGTAAGGATTTTATAGACCCTTTATATTATCTTCCATTACCTTCATGTTTCCAATGAGCTTCAAAATGCCATTTTAAGGAGAAAACTGAGCTAGTAGGGGTTTTATAGGGTCTTAGACCACCCTACCTTCTTAACAATCATTCATAAAGCCTAGGGCATGGAAATCCAAAATATGACCATATTTTGTGTAGTTCAAAAGGTTACTAATATCTAGCTAAGATATTTTGACCAAATACTCTCTCTCATGTCCATACTAAGCATTTGAAAATAGTCTCTATAAGATTACAAGGAAGTCAATGGAGGAATGGAAGTTTTTGATTTATTTAGACTTATACAAGATTTATCAAACCTAGATTGGCCCTGACACACCTAAGATAATGTAAAATACACCTAAAATTTCTTGAAAACATATTTTCACTCCTTTGATAGCACATTTTGGACTTTTTATAACTGCCTGGAAGTATAATCATTGTATCTTCTGGCCTCTAACTATCATATTATGAAGTGTACCTACCAAATTCACATTATAAAAATTATCAAAAGACATTTAAAAGTGATTTCATATGTGATTTCCATATTTTATGGATTTAAAAGTATATGATAAGTTTACACATTTTAATAATGCATAAAGAAGGTTTAAAGTGACTTATTAACCATGGAAATAACATGAAAACCGATAAGACATAAAAGACCCTCTAAACATTTTTAGACTTCACAATGGATCCCCCTTGACATTGGCATTAATTAATTATGTAAGGAAAATACATTAGAAGGCTTAAACAACATAGGAATAACTTTACTTTAATTTTTCCAAAATAACCTTAAACTTTGTAAAAAACTAAAATGGAGACCATAATAAATGACTATGTGAAGATCTTAGATGGCTATAAACAAATGTTAGAATCATAAGGAGAAAAGTTTTTAATTACATTCCACTATGGTATCTAAATTTGGCTAATAGTGAATATGCCACAATTAATTTACATTTATAAAATATGAAATCTAAATTATTTCCTAAGCTATTGATGAAGTTGAAACTCAACTGCATTACTCATTCAATTGATTCATATATTATAGGTGGACTAATAAATTTAATGTGATCTTTTCCAGGTAGCATCAATGCCAAAAATATAATTGAACTATGTTCATGCCCCACAATTTGATCGAATTGGATGAAAACCTAAAAAGATTTTTCTTATAATTTTTTTGATATGTAAATATTTATCCCATGTTAAAACAAAATTAATAATATAAACCACTATTAACTTTATCAATCCTATAATCTAATTCAATAATTGAGTTTCTTTTTATTAGAGGCTTTAGTCTAGGTGACAAGCCCATTAGTATACCCCATCTTTTTAGGTGAGGGATGCATCTTTTGAATTACCCATCTCAAAAGAAAAGAGTTAACCACATCATGTTATGTAAAGAGATGTCAACATTTATAAATATGTGTTAACACATGGATAATATGTCATCATAAAAATTAATAGATCATAAAATCATAATAGAGTCGTATAGTGCAAGACACAAAAGTATCATGTTAAGATAGATATATAAATTAGGCATATAATGGTAACCAATAATGATCTAAAGATTGAATAATGAACAATATAGAAAATGTTCATGATATTGATCATGACACTGTAGATAAGAAGATAAATTCATGATATGGATCACATTACGACAAACTTAACAAAATTAGAGATATCAAAAGATAATACTAGATTTATCTATTCATAAACACACAATTTCATGGATGTGATACACATAATAGAACTCAATGTCACACAAGGATAAGGTTTGCACACAATGTCAAAAACTAAGGAAAGTGTTGAAGAGTCTTATAATTAAAACTTAATGAAGAAAGAAAATAATAGAAAATGAGGACCAAAGAAAGAGGTATATAGTTATAAATTAAATCACACAATGCATAAACTAATTAATAGTCAAAAAAATAATAAATGATTAAGCTATAGGAAATGAAAAAATATTCATGAAACATTGAAAAAGTGAAACTGGTATATAATATCTATATATGTCAATGAGTAAAAATTTATCATAGGCATGAAATTTATAACTTTAAATAATATAATAAAGTGTAGATACGATTATATACTATTAATTACTCAAAAATGTAAATCTTTATATACATTTACTAAGCATTACTTGTGCAAACAAATATGGTCCTAACTCACCATTATCTCATACCTACATGCTACCTTATGAGTTTGATCCTTTTATTATATTCCTATATAAATATATGAACCTAAATATTTATTTAAAAATTACTTACTAACCTAGATAGACATCCATTGACCTTCGTTAAGTCCTCTTTCGTAAGGGTCAATAATGTGAGATTGGTCAATATCATCAATAGATATTGAACTATGTCTAATGCTACTAAACATTTCCTAGAAGTGGATACTTTATAAAATCAAATATTTCCTTAGGTAGGTCTCATATATATATCATGTTGGTGGCATGACAAATTACCTAATTGGATTCATGTATATACAAATCAAGACATTACTTGATATGGGATTAGGTATTTATTTGGAACACATCTATACACTATTTCACATTGGTGAAATGTTCTAGATTATTCCAAAAAAAAAGGCACTAGGATAATTCATAAAACAAGTCCAAAACATACCAAATCCAAGTCGAAGTAAACATTTCCAATTATCAAAGTCAAATCATTAATTTCATTCATATATCAAAGTGTGACAACTACATAATCACAATAGGTGGGATAACTATGTGTGGTTTCATTTCCCTCCTTAGATTATTGTATATGTAGGTAATGGTCAATATCTAATATGGGTGATTGGGTTAAGATCATCCCATTACACTTTCCTAGTTTTTGCATGTTTTTATCCCTCACAAGCACACCTAGAATTTCTTGGTGAAGGATGTTGATTTATAGAGATTAACACATAAACATGGTTTGACATCAATATAAAAGTATTTAAAAGATAGGAATATGTGGCCATATAGTTAGAGATCCATATTTTGGCATAGGTTACTTCCATACACCATATGTTAGTATCGACAGTCAATACTGACCTAAATTGAATTAAACTAACCCTATAGAGATAAAAATATAATTTACACACTAAAATTATGGGCATGATTCAATACATTTTACACCTTCATAACCTAGTCATAGTCAAAATGTTAGTTAAGAAAGCTGAATATTCATCCCTTTGTCATTATTACTACTTTTAACATATGACTCTTGTTAAATCATTATAATATATTTTAGTATTTTACATTTAGATGAATTATTGAATGCCATATTTATTATTTTAAATTTATATACTAGATTATATCCTTTTAGGGTTTCCAAAATCAAATTATGCTAGAACATATTTTTGAAATCATACATTGACCAAAATATGTCAAACCCAAGGTATCCATTAGGATTTTAGATCTCATGTTTAAGTTTTTATTTTTAGACCTATTTTCTTATTATTATTGTTTAAACCTTTTAGGGTTTAGCTAGTGTAAATTTTATGTTAGATTCAAGGGATGAGTTGTCTAAATCATTGAAATAATATGCAATAAATAACCACTAATTTATTAAAAAAATTTACTTGCTTTAAATTTCTAAAAATAATAATAAATATGTTTAAATAGATACGTATTTGCAAAACACCTACCATAGAAGATCCGATTACTAAAAATTGGGTTATAAATTGATCTAAGTGTCATCTATAAGATCCCTAAGTTAGATCATTCCCTAGATCATAGCACCATACATGGATAGTAGTGTCATGTGGCTTTAGTATCTTGAAAATGGTTCTAGTGTCCTCTTTGTACGATTGTTTCTAAATTCTAGGAGCACTTGCACCTATGTTTTTGGGTTCTATTCCTATGCACATGAAATTTGAAATGATGTATTGTGTATGTAAAAAGTGGTCTATGTTATAAACACTAATCCTCATAATTATGGCATGAAATGATGTATTGTGTATGTAAAAAGTGATCTATGTTATAAACACTAATCAACACCTAATTGTAAAGAGAGTTTCATACATACCATTACTTCAAGGAGGGATCAATCCTAATTTAGTTGTCTCACTTAATGCTTAGTGTAAGTGTAAATGAATTCTAGAATGATAGTGGTCTTGAATGCCTTAAGTGTGCTTGAGATTGGAAATATTTAAAATTTGGGCTTAGGGCAGTTGTAGATGGTATTATGCATAAGTAAGGTAGAATAGGGATTAAAAACCTAATTTCACTCAACTTATTTCTTGGTTGAATAGGATTTTTACATATATTTTCCATCTAGTGGATATATGTGTAAGAGGCTTGTATGTATAGTGTTTCTTAGATTGTGTAGATAATAAAATATGTTTAAGCTAACCTTAGGAGGGTTACACATTTTAAAATATATCTATTAGGGAGAGTTAGGTCAAGGGATACTAGTTCCATGTTGGTGACACTACCAACATGTGGATCTAGTGTCCTTAATGTGGCACTAGTGTCCATCTAGTAGTCTGTTAGACATGAAGGTCTAGGATCTTGAATGAAGGTTTGGGATTGTGTTTTAGCTAACTAGGGACATTTTTTAGCCACAAAACTGATAAAAAAGTGTGATAAAGGCTCTAGGATAGGTCTAAGGATAATCTAGGAATAGGTTGTATCAAGCAACACTCTTAGGATCCAAATACCATTTTTCGGTGATTACATCCCCCCTTTTTTGTTATAAATACAACAAAGTGAAATAAATAGTATAAATTTAAGAGAATAATACTTAGACTTACCTCATAAGTGAAACCTATGTAGCTGAGTATGAATATGTGGAGTTGGGTCTACGTATGTGAAGCATGATCCAAATCATGACCTGAAATGAAACATGCAAAATCTAGTCCTTAAGAGATATCAAAAGCAAAAGACTATGTTGAATAAAGTAACTAATTAAAACTAAGTAAAGAGATGGGAAAGAGGAGAGGAATGAATACACCTCATTGGGTACACAAACCAATGCATGAACCTCTATATGTGTGTGTGTGTGTGTACATGCGTGCATGTACATAGTGATCAAATAATTGAATATATTTCATTTAGCTAATATCTTTCTCAATACTCATATGTGGGTGGCTCAAAAAGTCAATCCAATTTTTACTCCATCACTGCCCACCCCTCGTTGGTGGATCATGACTTGTGAATAACTTATATTAGACTATAAGTGTGTTTAACCCTTTTATGTGGGTGGCTCAAGAACTCAAGTAGGCTATAATCTTTCATTTCCCACCCATTTATAGTCTATTCAACTAAAATTAAATTATGTAAAGTGATAGAAATATCTAACTACGTATATCTAACTGTGTATGTCAGGTTTATGGTCATTTAGGTACATTAGGTAGCTTCGGGCCACTTTAGAATGCCAACAACTATGGATGTAGTAAGGCATAGAACTGGTGATAACCTAAACTATGATGTAAAGTGTATAAAATGTAGATAATGATTTGGATTTTACCATTCCATTTGATTAACCTATGTGTAACTAAGTATATGGAAATAGTGTCGTGTACATGCCCCCAATATGATATCTAAGTATATTGATTATCTAATGAGTTGTTATGATTGTATTTGAGTATATAAATTGACTATGGGAATGATCACATCACACATGATATCCCCAATCTAATAAATTGATATGCATCTAAGCTGAACTAAATTTGAGCATAATTATCAAACCTATAAATGTATTTGTAAAAACTTGTACTATACCTAGTGTAATGTAATAGATAATTTAAACTAACCTCAATCTAAGGCTAATGGATAGTATCACCATGTATTGGATAGTAGCACCATGTGGTGATAGTGTCCTAATTTAGGCACTAATGTCTATCTAGTCTAAAATCTGACTGACTAAAATGCATTTTAAGTCTCTATTTCTTTGTCTTACATGTGTCTCATTTCTTAAAATTGAGCTATGTGTTGAAAATTATCTATGAATTTAATTTATGAGCTTGATATTAATGGCAAACCCTTCTGAATTCCTCCTATTTTGATGGTAGTTACTGACCTATGCAAGAATTGTACTCAAAATAAATAGCTCTACAAAAATGTGTTAATTGGAGCATATATGATAATTGTGTGATAATACAATACAATTTTCAAACATAACATAAGAATGTAACATAATATGAGCATAAGTATTTAGTGTAAGATGTATGTTTTATCTAACATTACATAAGGATGTCAATATAGAGGAAATCAATGTGTATAATAACAATCCTGAGTAGCTACCTAGGGGGATGGGGCATGTTGCCCATTATGGCACCTAAGTAGGAGGGATAGATGCATTGGCATACAAAATTATTATTTATAACAATTAAAGACAAGTGTCATGGCCATGATGCATATAAGAAAACATATATATATATATATATATATATATATATATATATATATATATATATATATGTATGTATATAACACATGAGGTAAAAAAATGGGACAAGAGGCCATAATATAAGGGACATGGGCACATAACACTAAATCTAACAATATATGACATATAAGGACATGTTCAAATCTCAACATACACAATCAAGAAATCACACACAAGGGAGATGGGCACATGTCCAAGGCACACATGAATATAAATGGTGTAAAACCAAAGAATAATGGCATATTCGAAACCCCTCAAATAGAAGAAGCATAAGAAACACAATCAAATATAAACTAAGAAATCTATAAATGAAATTATGTATGAATTTAGTACAAGTATGTGTAAATTCAAGGATGTACATATGCTGAGTCTAAACTAGTGATAATTAACAATTTTTTTGAGTATGAGTAATAATGATCAATATCAAGATATAGGAATGATATAACTAGAATGTATAGAATGTAAGGATAGCGCTTGGTAATAAAAACTATGTATAATGATGAGGGTCATAAATTATCTTCATTTAATAATGCCAATCTAGTCCTGGTGTCTGAAGTCTATATGTAATAGTAGAAAGAGATATTTAGAAAATGGTTCCTTATATCACACTCCACACTAGTAGGAATTGATAATCACACTTGTATAAATAAAATCACCCTTCATAAAGTAAATCACACTTGTAGAAATTAAATCGATCTACAAAAAGTAAATTGTTAAATTAAAAATAAATTAAAAAATTAAAAAAAACACATACAGGTCCCTAAAAAACTATACTAAGGAATAATTACAAACATCAAGAAATAAAATAGTAATCTACAACAAAATAATAATCACAAAATAAATAAATAAAAATACATTGATCCATATTCCTTGAGATGAGTGGCCAACTCATTTCTTAGAAGAGGATTTTATTCAGAACATAAACTTTAGTACATATTGCTCAGAATGATGGAAAAAAAACTATATCGATTGATTTCATTCGGGTGTGGGAGGTTGAATTTATATTCTCATGCTTCTAACCTACACCTTTTTTATGATTAAAACTTATACATTCTTACCTATCTTAATCTCCACAAAATATGGAGAGATATATTTGTTATAAGAATGTAATCTATTACAACATATTCTCAATCTCCATAAAATATGGAGAGAGCTATTTATTGAAATTAAATTTCATAAATCTATATTTGGATATAATATATATATATATATATATATATATATATATATATATATATATATATATATATATATATATATATATAGACTCTAAATAGAAAGCATTCTTATGATAGCTGGAATAAACCAAATAATCATTAGAATACATTTAGAAATACTTTCCAAACAAGGTCATGGCAATTTTGTTGAAGTCTGTAGTAGTCTTGATGTAGCTTGTATCAAGTTTGATATAGTCCATAACTATTAGTCATAGCTAAAGACTAAATCTAGAGTTAATGGGTGAGTCCATAGCTAAATATAGAATAGATTAGGTGAGTCGGTATCATGCCAAAATAGTAAATACTCTTTTAGGAGCTACTATAAAAGACTCTAACATTAATCCAACATTATTATTGAATAGTTACTCTTTATGCTTTGAATCACTCTAGCTTAGTATGGACTATGTATGCAAATATTGACATCCTTTTACCAATAATTATTAGAAATAACTAATAAATATATAACAATGAATTTTAAATAAATAAATAACCATGATATATACTTTTTACTTTATTCTAAATAAACCATAAGTTTTTTAACTACATTTAGATCCCCTTCCTATGCAAGAAAAAGGATGTTATTTCATGGATATAATGAGCCATTTTATGGTCTCATCATATAAGATACCCCCATATGGGTGGATGTATCAAATTAATAAACCTAGATTGCTGTATATGTCCCCAATGGGTAAATGATATCAAGTCTAGATCAATATAGTGGACCTAAGTCCTATAATCAACCTATAAGCAATTAAAAAAACAAGTGAAACATATATGTATTATAAAAATGACTATACTGAGCTGAACAACATACGTAATATATGGGAATTATAAGAACTGTAAACATATCAATGCATACAATTTATAAATTTTGTGTTTTTTGAGTAACATTTGAATGTTTTTATGTTTTTTCATGCTATATTATTTTTTAATTTTATAGATATAAGATATGTATAATAAAATGAAAATAAAATATGTACAAGGAGAAAGAGAGCAAAAAGTATGTACAAGAGGGTAGGAACCATACTAGTCAATGAGTCTCATGGGAGACTCACTATCACTGTGACCTATGTTAAACAAGGGAAATGTGATCATGAGTGTTATATAAAAGGGTAACTATGATCCCATAATCTACTATAGTGATAAATTTGTGTCTATGTAAGCCTATATAGTGGTGATATGAATATGTGGCACTAATTGTTATGCCCTATGAACTGTAAGGGTATTAGTAACCATATGTTATAAGAAGCTATAGGTGGCATAATTACCCTATGCTGAGAACCTTGAAAACCCAATAACATTGATCATGACATAAAATGAGTGGAGTAAGTTCTTATATAATCTATCACATATCTCTGATGTATAAGTCTCTCTAATAGTGGCTTCCATTGGAGAGAATGTGTACATGTCAATACCATAAGAGTAGACCTTGATTGCACTGGTAGCTCTATATGCAAAATAATTTTACTCTAAGATTTAATTGATAACTATGCAATATGTGTTAATGATGCTAGAAATATAACTAGTGACTTTGTTATAATTGCCTATGGGATGGGTAGAGGATACTCATATGGGATACCCTCAACTTTAAACACATGATTTGCATGTGCATATTTTAGGCATTTGTGCACTACATATGGGATGGATTAGATCTATTATAACCATTTCCTACCTAATAACATATCAAAAATTCATGTATTAGGTACTACTAGGAATCAACTAGCTATATATGATAGTCCAACATGTAGTAGAATCACAATCTCCTTGATATATCTCTGAATGTGACCACTCAAACTAATAATGACTATATTTATGGGGAATATATTTTGATCTAAGTACCCCAAATGCTACAAAATTTTCGTAGTGTACATGCTTATGATTTGACCCATTGTCAATTATAACACTCTAGATAATATTATGATCTATGTATGCTCGTATAAAGACTGAATGAAAATTTATATCTTCATCAACAATCTCTTGCTCTAAGAATGCGATAAGTGGCCGAGGTGGAATTTTATTATGATACATTCCAATAATTTTATGTAATGTATGTGCCTCCTTTTTAATAGTATGATACGAGGCTAGTGGTGGATATGCCTGATATATGTAGAGAACACTTGATGTGAACCTTGCCTTATTCATTATGTGCTTTAGAAATGGATTTGAGAATATATTTAGTGCCTTATCTTCTATTTTATATTATTTTAGTGCCTTTTTGGGTGTTCCCACATCAATAAAATTAGCCTCAATTAGATCATATATCTTATGCTTTAGGCTTATATATATGTTGGTTGTACGGCCTAGTGCCCTTAAATACTCATAGAATGCATTAGAATCATAGTTATTTGGAAGAGGATATGTCATATTAGCCTCTTTAATGGGAGGGAGAGATATGACATTTCATTCCAAGATATACTATAAAACCTATGCTGGTGTCTATTTAAGGTTAGTAAAGACTCAAAACCAAGGAGTAGATAAAATAAATGTAGGAGATGGGTTGGAAGCTATATTGACTATGACCTTTTAATCACTCTTGTTCTCAATGGAACTTATCTTGTATGGAGGTTTGTTTTAAATATTAATTGTTAATTATGATCCTTTGGTATACTTGAGTTTACCCATTGATATGAGCTTAACCTGTCTTTCTTTGACTGTGTGGAACAAATTTTAACATGTATGAAACTTCTTGAATAAGATAGCTTCATGTAGTTTTGGTAAGATAATTTGTTCAAAAATGTCTTGAAGCTCTCTATTTGACATGGGGATAGTTAATTTATCTAACATAGTCTTGTATCACAAGACATAATTTGTGATAGGCTAGTTTGATTTTTGTTTCAATTGTGCCACTTGTGCATATGATATCTTATCACTGATATTGATTGATAAATGTGATAACAAAATGTCAACCAAATTATTTAATGATGTGATAGATTGATTTGGTAAATAATAAAATCATATTATGGCTTGTTCTTTTAAATTTCATGGAAACAACTTTGTGATAAGCCAATAATTAGATAAATTATCCAAAAATTCTACATGAAAAAATATGAGATGATTCTCTAGGTCACCCTTGCTATGATAAAATGTAAACTTGGGTGCCAAAAACTAGATGAAAAGGGAGTTTACACTATATGATTTACAAAGGTGTATGTATGATAATATTAGAATCCAAGGCATGTGATGACCTAATGGCTCACTTCTCAAGATGTAACAGCTTAGATTGCAGAGTATGAATCTCGTGCATAAGGGATTGTGCATTTAGAGTTGAAGAACTAACTAGAAGAGGTTTAACTATCACTAAAGGTTGTTGAAATAAAATCTTAGGTTGTAATAGCTAAGTTGGCCCCATAGTAGGTATAACAACATTATTAACTAGGGGAGTTGAAGATTGACCATTGTTTATCTTTTGGAGTTATTCTTGATGAATAGTGATGATGTCATCTTTTATATCTATATGTTTAGACACAAAATATTATAATTGTTTCTTATCAGTCTCATCAAATCTATTGGTAAATTATACCATTGTAATTTGGAAGGTAGGAAAATAAGTTATATATATATTTTAACCTTTAAATAAAATTAATCTAAGAAAGATTTTACAAAATAAATATGGAATAAAATCTAATATTGTGGAACTAAAATTTGAGTATAAACAAAAAATGATACAAACCCTAAGAGTGTCTAGGGTTAGGGTTTTTTGAATTGGGGTTATTTTGTAAAAAAATAAATTATATTTAAATAAATGAAACCCTAATGAGATATTGATTTAACGATCTAGGTTATGCTAAAAAAATAAAAGTATGTAACCCTAATTCAGTGCAAAAAAATTTGGAGAAGTCAAATTGGGGTTTTAAGCAATATTTGAAGTAAGTTAGTTTCACCAAATGTTTTAACCTTTTAGGGTTTTATTAGTGTAAATATTATGTCATATTAAAGTGTTGGGTTATCTAAATTAAAAAAATGATATGAAATAAATAACCACTAATTTTTTTTATAGAATTACACTTGATTTGACTTTTTAAAAATAGTAATAAATATGTGTAAATAGAGATGTATTTGGGAAACACTTATCGTAGAAGATACGAGTATTGAAATTTGTTTATAGATAGATTTGAGTGTCATGTATAGGATCCCTGAATCAGATCCTTCTTTATATAGTAGTGCCACACTTGGAAAATAGTTCTATGTGGATCTAATGTCTTAAAATGGTACTAGTGTCCTCTTTGTAAGACTAGTCTTAAATTTTGGGAGCACTTGTGCCTACATTTATGGGTTTTGTTCTTGAACACACAAAATATAAAACTCTATATTGTGTCTATAATAGATGATTTATGTTACAAAACCTAATCCTCCTTTAAAGTATGGCATGATATGAAAATGTGTGTTCATTATTAGGATAGGTTGGACATCCTCAACACCTTGATATGAAGAGAGATGCCTACATACTAATACTCTGAGGAGGGATCAAGTACAATGTAGTTCTCCCACCTAGTGCTTGGTGCAAGTGTAAGTGAATGCTATAATGATAGTGGCATTGAATGTATTGAGTGTGACTGAGATTAGAAATATTTAAAATATGGGCTTAAGGCAACTGTAGGTGGTAGTATTTAGAAGTAGGGCAGAATAGGGATTAATAACCTTAATTTTTCCCAACTTATTTCTTGTTTGAATAGGATTTTTGCATCTATTTTTCATATAATGGTTCTATATCTAAGATTTTTGTATTTATAGTGTTTTAAGCTTATGCAGATAATAAAATGTTCTTAGGCTGATATTTGATGGTTACATATTTGAAAATATATCCATTCATGAGAGATAGGGCAAGGTACACTAGTGACCTGTTGGGGACACTAGTGCCATATGGATGTAATGTCATTAATGTCGTGCTAGTGTCTAGTTGGAAGGATACTCGGCACAAAGGGCTAAGATCAAGGAATGAAGGTCTGGGAATGTGTTTTAGCTAACTAGGGACATCTATGATCCACACAATGGCTGTGAAAGTGTATGGATGGAAAAGTTTGATAGAGGCTCTAGGATAGGAATAGGTCAAAGATAGGAATAAGTTGTCTCAAGAAACACTCTTATCATCAAAATACCACTTTTAGGTGATTACTAAAATCTAATAATACGTATTACCCATGGATATTATAAATGAACATTATCTATTAAAGATCACGAAGGTAATATTTTCATGTTGCTCAACTTGGTTATGTTACATTTTTATCAATCATATAATAAAATGGATAAAACATAAAAACATTAATAAGTCTTAAAATAAAATTGAAAAATGTCAAGTCTCCCTCAAATCATATTACTACAACATTCAATCATAGTTTCCTTATGTTACCACTATAATTCAAAGTGCGTGTATGAGTCCTTTTTTCCTCATTCCCCTAGACCTCATGGTTGTACTAGCTTTTAACATTATTATTCCATAAATTATTTTGGATTATAATATCCATGCTATCAACACTATATGATTTAGTTCATACCATCTTATGTGGGAGAATGAAGGTATTCAACATCTTCCTCCTCAACCCCCTCCACCACCCATGAATAAATACAATCAAATATAAGGGTATGACATCATATATAAACTAAATAATAACCATTCTAAAATTTATATCTTGGATTTACTTGAGGGATAAATAAATATACAAATACATCTTATATGATGCATTACAATACACAACTATCTATAATGATACACAACCAACATCATTTTATTCTATCATGAATGCTTTCAATTATTATTATATTATCATCACCTTTAACAAAGAATAATTAGATATATAACACACAATATAAAAAATATTCCATTATTCACTCAAGTTAATTTTCAAAACAAAATGGTTAACTATAAGTTAGTAGATAATGGTTTTAGATTGAATATGTATAGGACTAACTTATTACAATAATTAGGGATCAACCTATCTATTATTCATAAATCAAATCAGAGCATAAAATAATTTGAAATAATAAAATACATTAAATACTTTGGACCATATCACTATATGTAAAAAAATTCCCAATATGGCCACTACTACTTTCCATCCTATGCCTAAACAATTACATTACAACTTGGTTTTGGGGTGACTTTGGATACATCCTATGGAACCAATACCATAAATACTACACAATTATATCAAATTTATGCATGAAGTATATAATTATACATAATAAATAAATGATGATCCTTTCAAATATTTTAATATGATCTAATCTACTAATGATAACCAATTAAAATAACAATTGGAAGATCATACTATCATTCCTCCATCATAGCTCATTCCAGTAGATCAAATGCATAAATATGATATGTGTGAATCATGTAATGAAAATTAAATAATCATAGAATAAAAATTAGCTATACAAAATAAATAAAAAGTTACTATAAAGTACCAAAACATATCTTCAGTCTCCCTTTAATAGTGAATTTAAAAAATAGAGATAGAATTTTAATAGATTTTATACCTTCGATTTTAATACTTTTTTATTACACTTAAAATTTACCCTAAATTATAAATTTCATTCTAAATGATTTTTAAAACTTTTATATCAAGTCCTTAAATCATATTTCACACTTAGTTCTTAGATAATTTGTGGGTTATTTATATTTTTCCTGTTCTCCGTCTCATTTGATTTAACACCTTTGCCTTCATATTTGAATTTGTTTCTTGACTATGCCCCTGTATTCTATTTTTATTTATTAAATTTATATTCATTCATGAAAAAATTGACCTTTTTTGATTATCTATATTTTTTGAAATGTATAAAAATTCAAATGTATTTGAGAAAATAAAAATAAAAAATATAATGTTCTTTTATCTTGGTTGGCTAATAAATATATTTTTAATTTACTGATGCTATAAATTTTTCAAATAAATGTTACATACATAATTATCATGATATTATTTCTATGGGAAAGATGTAAGATATAAAACTTTCATATGATCATGGACTATTAGATGTTACAAGGAAGTTTTCATTCCCACAATATGAGGGACATTATCCCATTAATGGCATGCTTTGAGTTAGAATCATCTCTATAAAGTCTAGTTTATGGTGATATATTTATTATTTTTCATTTATCATATAATTTATTTACATTTAACATATAATATCTTTATATTTCATATATATTGTGTGTTATATGAAATCCTTTTTTCCAAATAAAAATCTCACATTTTATTCTAATGTAGAATTAAAAGACATTCTACATGTGCACACATCACAGTATAAATAACAATTACTAGAACATATCATATAACATAATTTATATAAATATAATTAGGCTATTAAAGATCTCACACCAATAAATTATCAATAAACTTGACCTTCTTTCAAAGGAGAAAAGGAAAGCCTGCATCATTTGAAAAAAATCCTTAATCCATCCTTCTTTCCATTTCTTCTTTTTCACCTAAATTCAACCCCCTTGATGAGTTCCCATAACCACCATTTATATTTAATAAGGTTATGTTCATGAATAACCAAACAATGATTTATTATTATTAAATTATGAGTTATTTGACTAATGTAATCTCTTGATTCCTCATATTGTAGTTTCATTTATATCTTTCCATTGTGTGGATGGTTCCCCCACCTTCATTTCTTCCTCTGAATTCTCTAATTATTGATTTGAATACACATTTTAATTTTTTTTCCTACATTGGTATATTTATCTTCCTATGTAGCATGTGATTATGCTATGTTGTTAGTATCCCCATCCTATAGGATTGGAGTCTCATGAGGCTTCCATCTCTTTGGTTTGGTAGTAGATCCCCTTTTCCCTTTTGAATATCCTCTTGATTGAGTTTAATATTCCTATATATGCCATGTTTCATGACAAAAATGACACTTAAATGTTTTATTTTTATATTTCAAGATTTGACTCCATGTCAATGCACCATGTTTTATAACTATGATTTTTTAGGGTTTAGTGAATATATCAACAATTTTATCCATTATTTGGATGTTGAAAAGATCAATGACATGATTGTGGATGATATCACAAATAAATACATTTAAAATTTGATATGATTAGTTTGTTAATGGTAGACCAAATTTTTATAGATATAGATTATGCGTTGGTTATCATAGAAGATAATTATTGGTCATCAAAATTAGATGCCAAACTCAGTGATAATCCCTTAAAGCCAAATAGCCTTAGTGGTAGCATTAAAAACTCCTTTGTATTCTACCTTTATATAATATAAATCAATAGCATTATAATTCTTTCTTGACCAACTAATTCAAACCTAAACCAAGTGAGAAACTATATCTTGAATTAAAATTATGATTATGAATATCACCATCCCAATATGAATGTGTATACCCAATTAAGTCAACATTGATGCCTGCTCCATAGTGAATCTTGAAACTATGAGTACTCTAAATGCAGTGGATATTCTACTTATCTAATTTCTAGTGCATCTCATTTGGTTATTCAATAAATCTAGAAACCATGCCCACTATATATGAAATATTAGGGCTAGTGTGCATAAGGTAGATGATACTACCAACAAGTTGTTGATATAAGGTAGCATCAATTGAAGGAGATGGAAAATCAACCTCAAGATTCACACCAAATATAAAATAAGTAGGATCTAGCTTATAATTAGACATGTTAAACCATGCAAGTAGATTAAGAGAGTATTCAAATTATGCAATACTGATCTTGGAGTTAGACTTAAAAATTTCACTCATGTATAAGTAATACAACAAACCCAAGTAAATAATTGAGAATCTATTGAACAAAGTAGTTTTCACTATTGTGATGTTGGATGGATAACTCCTTATGATTAATAGATCATCCACATAGAAAACCATAATCAACAATGAATCATCCTACCATAAAATTGAGACATTCATATCATAATGGCATTTTGTGAACCCAATCTAAAGAATAAAAGATTCCATCTTGGCATACCAGGATCGAAGAGATTTATTTAGGCCATAGATAAACTTTTGAAGTTTAAAAACTGAGGAATCTTCCACAAATCCTTGTAGTTTCTCCATATATATTTCCTCTTTGAGGTCATTATTAATAAAGGCACTCTTCACATCCATCTAATGAACATCCTAATGACGTGCTACAATAATGGTGAGAGTGAGTCAGATTAAGTTAATTTTTACAACTAGGGAAAACATCTTGGTATAGTAAATGCTAGGTACCTGAGAAAAATACTTTACTACCAAATGTGCTTTTAACTTGTCTATGGACCCATCTAATAAAAATTTTGTTTGGTAGATCCACCTACATAAGAAAAGTTTTATTTTCTTAGGAAGAGGGACTAAATCTTTATTGTTATTCCTAAAAAAGGAACCATATTCCTCTTCAATAGTAATATCCCACTAAAGAGTTATTTATGCCTCTTGAAACAACTATTGATCAAAACTTTATGCAATGAAAGTATGTAGGGCATCCTAGAATTGTGAAAGGGTTCACTTATTATCTGATGAATCTCCAACCCAATGGCTGACACTTTATAGTGTTTGTATAGCCCAAAAATGACTAGTACTTGGATATTCAAGAGGAGATTCATCATCATATGAATATATTATAGGAGGAAGAGGTAAGTACTCATTACTATTCTCATCATGATAACTAGAAGACAAATCTAGATCATCAGGAAGTTATTTAAGTAGGTTTGAATAATCAAAATTGTTATCAAATCTTAGTGTATCAAAGGAAGAGGGAAAGGTGTTGAGTGAATTCTATAAAGGACCCTATTGGAAATACATAATCCTCTTAATGAACATCTCATGAGTGGTGGGATGGAGAAGCCTATATCCCTCAACACCCTTATGATACCCAATAAAGATGTAAGGTTGACTTTGAGGTTAAATTGCCTTATGCTTCTTCCTTAAAATGTAGGCCATAACAAGAGATCCAAACACTTAGAAGTGATACATTGTGGGTTTTCTACCACTCTAAGATTCAAAAGGAGTGACTCCCTTCAATTCTTTATGAGAAACTCAATTCTAGATATAACAAACACATTTGATGGTTTTGACCCAATACTAGAGTGTAAGAGACTTGGAATGTAGCATACTATTGGTTATTTACTTCAAGGACCTATTCTTAGTCTCTATAAAACCATTCTACTGAGGACTATATATAACTATATGTTGTATCTCAATCCTCTCTGAAGTGTAGAATTACTAAAAATGGTTATTGACATACCACCATTATCAATGTGTCAAATCTTTATGGATTTACCTGAATATATTTATACAAGTTATTTGAAGTCCTAAAAATGATCAAATACCTCTAAATTTTTATTAATAAAATACACCCAAGTGCACCTCAAAAATATATCAATGAAAGTAAGCATATAGTTAGTCGTGTTGAATGAAAATTTTGGAAATTAACTTGTAATGTCACTATGAACTATCTCCAATATCTGTGTAGGTATCCATGATTTGCCTTTATTATACTTCTCCTCATGATTTTTACTAATTATAAAACCTTGAAAAATGTCATAAAAAAACTTAAATCATGACAACCCTTAGACCATGTCCTGATGATTAAGTTGTTCCAAGTAGTGATAGTTGAAATGGATGAATTGCTCATGCCATAATGTACTCATGCTATTTGAATGAGTGAATAATGCAGTACAAGATTGATTAAGAATTTTTTTTGAGAAAGTATACAATCATGACTAGTGATCTACTTTCCCAAATACAACTATGGAATCACTATTTTTTTCCCTAATAATCACTGGATTTTGTGTGAATGCAATTCTCTTGACCAAATTGATGTGAGTGATATGTTAAATAGATATGATATTGGTGGATAATGAGGGAATGCATAAAACATATGAAATGTACCATCATTCACTTTAACTAAACCTCTTCCACTAACTTCTACAAAAATATCATCACTCAACAAGATTGAAGGCATATAACAAGGATCCAAAGATGAGAACATGTTCTATGATGAAGTTATGTGGTATAATGCACTTGAGTCAATAACCCATGTGTAAGGCTAGGATGCAGCTAAAAAATTTCTTCTCTTATCTTTTCCCTTTTTATTATATTTGGCATTATAATACTATTATGATGATGAAATCTAATTAGAATAATTAGGTACACTGATGTTATGCTTCTTGAGCATCTTAGTTAGTTGGTCAATCCACTTCTTCATGTATTTGGATTAATCATGCCTAGATTTATTATAGTAGGCACATGTGAGTCACTATTTATGAAGTTTCATGTCTGAAGAGGACTCTTTTGATGATTTTTACTTCACATCATATTTTTTACCCTTTCTTTCTCTAGGTCCTTCTTATTCTATTTATTATCTTTACTATGAGAACCCTTCTATTTGTCATGACTCAAAATTAAGACATGCAATTTATATGACTTTAGTGTACCCATTTGAATAAGCTTGTCTTTCTCCCAAGTCAATTTAGTTTAAAATTCATCCAAATATGATATGGTCCATGTAGCTCCAAGGGTATGCTTGGTGGTGTGGAAGGTAGAAATGAAGACAAAATAGGTAGATGCCAACTTGGCAAGGATGGAAAGAATCATCTGATAATATTTACTAATGCCACATAGTTTCAAATATAACTTGAGTGATTTTAACTTTGTGTTATAAGTCATGTATCATATCAAAATAACCTAAACTCAAATTGATGACCTCGTTCTTCAACTCATGACCTATCATTACATCCTAATTTCCAAAACATTTTTCAATGTGTTCTAGATTTTATTAGTAGTAGAAGATTTAATATGAAAGATCAGGTTGATAAACATAAATAGGATTAACATACTAAACCACTTCACCTTCTCTACATCAAGTGTTAGTTATTTTTAGTACCGATTATGATTTGGCATAAGCCCTTACTCCTCAAGATGATTTTCACTCTGACTTTTCACTCGTGATAGTTGAATGGTGTAAGAAGCATAACTTGATTCTAATCCATAATGCATAAGGGAAGTATTTGTTGAATTATGTGTGATTTAAATAATTTATATAAAACCCTCTAAATATATATAAGTTTAATTATATAAGTCACAAAAAATATCACCAATATGTAGAGATTAAAAAAATCATATTTTCAAATAAAATGATGCCTCAAAAGGAGATGTCAACTAAAAATTATGGAATTTTGAATCTATTTTGATTGTAAAAAATAATGATCTTCACTTTGCATAAATTTTGGATGCACAAAAAATTTAGCCAAAATTTGTGAGAAGTTAAGCTCATTTGGGTTGGTTATGACCAAGGGTTTAAATTTTAATGTGACTAGAGGGCTAAGAAGTAGGATGAGGGTGCCCCTTGATTAATTTGATTGATGTGGGAGTGATGTCACCCCAAAATGGCTCAACTTTTCAAATAAAAAGTGTCAGTTTCCAATCAATTAAATTTGGTAGTCTCCTAAATGTAATAAAGTAATACAATAAAGAAGAAGGTAGGCAAAAAAGGGGCCTACTTAGGCAAGGGGAAGATCTCATGTTGTGTTTCTACACCAAGTAAATCCCAAGGTATGTTTAGGCACCTAGAAAAGTCTAGAAAGTGTGTGAGTAGGGGGTAGAACCCGCTTGGTGCATGAGTAGGGGTGAAACATGATGATTATCTAGGTAGGGGCCAACATCTGAATGGTGCATGATCGGGGGTTATAACCTAAAATATATATGAGGAAGGGAAAAAACATGATACATGTTCAAGCATGGGGTGAAACTTGATAAGTGTGCAAGAAAGGGGCATAAATCGATACATGTTTGAATAGGGGTAAATTTCTACTCAGATTTATTTTTATACCAAGAAAAATTTATCAAATGTTAAAAATATTTTCAAAGTTTGGAAATTCTGCTGAGTTGAAGAAACCTTTAAATTTATAGATTTTATATAACTCTTCCAAAATATATAAAGACCCACTTGGTTTATTGATAAACCTAAAGTAACCTATAAATATTTTTTCCTTAAAGTCTCAACATGTATGGATTTTTTTAGAATTACAAAAATAGCCTTGAAACCCTCCAAAAATTGTCAAAAACTCACTATCACAAAATAAGGTCATATCTATACTTATTTCTAGGGGTTGTCCACCTTTTGAAACAAACAATGATATATACATTTTTTACATACATACATACATACAGACATACATACATACATACATACATACATACATACATACATACATACATACATACATATATATATATATATATATATATATATATATTTGAGAAACCCCACCAAACCATAAAAAATTGAAATCAATGAAAAATCTTGAACAAGCTAGAATGTGATATCTTACAACATGAATAATAACATTCATCTACCATCTTAGGTCTGATACCATGTTGGAGTGGGTCAAAATCAAGGATTGGAATAGATAGGCTTGAATGCATGAAGTTGAATTTGTATGGAGAAGTGAAATCTAAAGAACAACATAAAAAGATGGAAGAAGTTTGTCTTCACAAGCAAAATGTTGTACTGGCATCATTCATTCATTAGCCAAAAAATACATAGAAAGGTACATTATATAGTGACAAGTTAGATTACCCAAAAATTTAATTAACTAAACTTACAATTAAAAAATGATTTAAATTACATTTCTTCTAATGACCTATTATTAACCTATGCAAGTTAATTACATTGTGTAGGTAAAACCACATAGTGAGAAAAAACCTACACTAACATAGTCAAGATCATCTTTTAAAAAAATTTCCAATGAATTTGTAATGTCTATGATTACTATCCAATGCCAAAAAGGAAGAGGCATATTTAGGAGGTGAACCCAAACAAGAATTTTTGGAAATGGCCATAGTGCTGGAATAAAATTATTGAAACCAAGGGGTAATAAAGAGTTCTACTCTTCTCTAGAAGTATAGTCCTTATTGAAATATTTTATGATAATCTTCATGGGTAGAAATATGTACTATAAAGAATCCTTTTAAACACAAAAATATATTACATTGTTTGGACTAATGTGTATAAATCCATTGATGTAGTTTTTTAGATTGAGGCTAAAACATATTAATCTAAAAGATAATTATGTCATATTTAGGAAAATTAAAGAGTCTACTTATCTTAGGATACTTTACTACCACAGTTGGCACTTCATTCATTTTTTCAACAATTTATGGGATAGGCTTGTTAGTAGGAAGCTCTGATTGGGTGGGAGACTTGGAATGGGATGCATCCATGTAAGAATTTGAATTTGAAGTATAATATCTTGTTAAATAATTAATATTAATTTAGGTTCTTCTTATAGGTTTTTCCTAAGTCTTATGTGTGTGTGTGTAATTATTGTATTTATAAATATACTTTATTCTAGTCTTTTGAAGCATCACCCACTTCTCTAGTCCACTTATAGGCCTTAAAATTACTTGCATGTAACTCCTTTCTCCACTTGGAAGAGGATTAGGGACACATGGCACACATGTTGTATCTTTTACTTGTAACTCCTTTTCTCTCTTACCTATTTATAAATAGCTATGTTATGCCCTTATTAAAAACACTTGTCATAACATAAATCAATCTTATTCATCTAATCTTACTTTTACATTCTTGATGAATCTTTTGGCCTAAGGTCATTCTTCTCTTAACTTTTTCTTACTATTGTAATTGGAGATTCTTGTTTCAAGATTTCAATACTAATGTGGGGATTTTTTTCATATGATGATTTCCTCACTTGTCACGTTTGTCTCGACTTTTTGGTTTGTGTTCACTTCAAGATAACATTGTTCTTTATGTTTTATTACTTATTCAACATTTAATTTGATCTTTGGAAACATTTATATCATGTTATTAAAGCCAATTTAATCTAGTGTTGATCTTTGAAGGTTTATTACAAATTTGAAGAAGGAAAAAGAAGCAAATTTTTTAAAATATTATTCTTTTTTCCTCTATGTGCATCCATATTTTTTTGTTTATTTAAATGCTAATCTTTATTTTGAGAGTACTCAAGAATTTTTTTTTCAACTATTTTTTTGCTATTAGTTAATTTCATTTGAAAATATGTTATCTTATACATAGTATTCTTAGATTTTTTGGTATATCTTACAATATTCTAATGGTTACATTACCTTTTTAAAAATATTTTAAGTAATTTTTGATCTAATTGAATGGTATAATGATGGTAATGTAAATTGGAAATTTATTTCTGCACTCTTTTAGAATTTTGTCTTCCCTTTCTTTGAAACAATTTGGTATTTTTATTGCAAATACATGTGGCACTTTATCTTAAACCTTAGGCATTCCTTTATCCATACGTTAATTGTAGTTTTATTTTTGATGTGTATCCTTCAAAATATGTATCTTTTTTTACTCCATTCTTATTTTTAATATTTTTTGGTTATTATTCACTTTGTAATATTTATCTTTTTTGTAATGACTTGGTTGTATGCCTCCTTTCCTTATGACATGTTCATTAAAATTATATTGCATTCACTTTTAAATTTAATATTTCATTCTACATTTTCCATACATAATGCCTAATTTTTTAAATTATTAATAATCAAAATTTATTTTTGAGTTCTCATTAATGCATTTCCTTTTTGATAATAATCATTCCTTTTAAGTGTATTGTGGTTGTAAAGAGGTGCCACATCAATCAATGGATTTCATTTATCTTCATATTCTTTCTTATGAAACATCTAATTATGTAAAATATTTTTTATTTTGTGTGTTACTACGTCATATGTCTCAAAACATTAAACAAATTTTATTGGTGTATCAAATATCTCATATAAATCCAAAAAATAAAATAAAATAAATAAATAAATAATAATATTTATTTAATATTAGAAAAAAAACATATACCTTACTTTTATTTTCCATGATGGAAAGAGTAAAAAAAAATCAATGTTTATTTTTAATATATACACGAGCATTTAATAATTTAAAGGATTTATTCTTTTAAATGTTTTAAATCCACCACTTCAACCAGGTGGAATGAATTTTTTTCTTCTTCTTTAATATATGGTTTTAAATACATTTTTTATAGTTTTTTATTTGTAAATGTGTAATGTTTTATTATTTTAGTTTAATTTATTTTTAATAAATATTTTAATTTTTTTTAATATTTAAAAAATAAATAAAAGTTGATGTTTTCATGTGAACTTATATTTACAAGTTAATTATTTTTCTACCATTCACATTTGTTTTATTAAAAATAATTTTTATTATTTTTCATTTTTTAAAATTTGGTTAAGATGAATATATTTAAATGTTTTTTAGATTAATTAATGTTGTTAGTAATTGATTTATTTCCAATGATAATTAATTTTGTTTATTATGTTTTCATGGCCTTTAAATTGACAATTATTTTCATTTTAAAGAAAACTATACAAATTATTTTTAAAAAATGAGAAAATTATTGTACTATATATATATATATATATATATATATATATATATATGAAAATGATATTTTACATATTTTATAAGTCTCTTTTATTGAATAAATAGAAACTATGCAATCATAAATTGACACTTTAAATTCAAAATTTTGGTGATTATTCTAAAATCCTAATCCAATCTAATTCAAGTTTGTTTCATCCTAGATCTGCATATGCATAGTAGATCGGTCTAGTACTCTTATTTTAAATTTATTGAAATATCAATAAACAATTGTAGTTTCTTTTTTTTACATGTCTCAATATTATAAATTCATAATATTATTTATTTGAGTTTGTAAATTAATTGGCATGCTATAAGTATGTTTATCATCCTTTTGCTTATTCATTTTATATTTTTAACCTTATTTACTTTTGTACAATCAATTTAATATTAAAAATTTCATGAACCCATCTCTTTAAGAAAACCTTAACTTGCCTAAGATATTCATCCCTCTAAGGTATTTCACTAATGTATTTTTTTTTTCTAATTTATTCTATCATATGTATTCAACTTAGGCATATCCATAGATTAGTTGGTGTTTCTATCAAACACTTGAAACTTCCTCATTTTACACCTAAGATGGCTTAAAATAATTAAGTAACCAATCATATACCTAATTAATATGTCAATAAGTAAATTGAACAACATACTGAAGAGGTTATCGTAGGAAATAGTTCTAATTATGAAAATGATGCATCTAATGAACACAATGAACATGAAAAAATATATTAAGAACAAGTACAAGTTATTGATATGTATTGAGGGCATAATATTCAAATCCCTAAATATCTTGATGAGATTCCTAGAACTATATTGGAAACTGAAATATAAAAATTCATATATGAAAAATCAAGTCCATGTTTTGATCATGTTATTAGAGATATGGGCCATCCTTATATACTAAAAACCCTCTCCTTGATCACATCATCACTTCATAATTCTAATGGGAGTATGATATATGTTTTTACACTATTTTTTCCTTAAACAAATCCTACTACTGCTACATCCTCCATTATAAAAATTAACACTTCAACCTAATTATTGGTTTCAATGCTTATATGAATTCAAACTATGGATACACCTCCTTTTGTGACTTATAAGAATTCACACCTTAGTCATAAAACTATGAAATATCTCATCCAAACTATATAAATTTCACAATTTAAGGTTACAAATATTGAATAGAATTCTATGACATCACCTGATGCTATTGATTAAAAATAGGTTTTACATAACCCTCTTACACCATAAATATATTTTCAACCCTTCTCAACTATTTTATTGAATCCAAATTTACATTTTTTTATGGCAAAGGTGATCCTAGATATAAACTTTAATTTTTTTATGCATCATACCTTGAATATGCCTCCAATGATAAACTTTTGAATAAACTATTTCCAAGGATCCTTAAAGACTATGATATAAGATAGTTCTATGACTTATAAATATAATTACTAAAATAATTTAAAATTATTGAATATAAATTTTTGGCACACTTATATATCAAAATTATCTAAAAGTTTTAATATGAATGAATTGTAAAAATAAAATGAGGAACCAATGAATCTAACAATAAATATGTGTTAAATTACAAGACAATGTTGGATAAAATGAACATTTCGATGGTAGATAAAGAGCTAAAAGAAATATTTAAAAAAAAATTCTTTCCCCATTACATGATTTTATTATTTTAAAAAAGTTCAAGTCTTTTTATGACTTGTGGCATATTCTTGATGATCATGAAACGAAACTTATTTCATTAAACAAACTTATATATGTAGCAAGCACACTAACTAAATTTAATCTCAAGTTTACTATCACACCAAGTTATGTTACATCCTATCCCACTTTAAAAAAACCACTTAAGTGTTAGTAATGGATAAGGAAATAATGATTTGGAGTTCTAATTTTCATATTATATTTGGATATTTATGCTATATGGCTATCGGCCATATTGTTTGTTTTTCTTGATCAATTATATTTGAGGACATTTATATATATTCATAAATGTACTATGCTCATGTTTGAATAGGATTTCATTTACAAATTTATTTGTATCACAACAATTCATTGATAATTATATATTCTAAGTAATTGATTACTTATTAAAGCTTAGACTAAGTACCTTTTATTTGATCAAGGCAATTGGAGGACTGCCCCACCCTCATAGAGTGGTATAAAGGGATATTATCATAGTGGATGAGGGTGTAGATATTAGTAATTGAGATAAAGATAAATAAATCAAACCCCTAGAAACACATACACACCACACACTTTATTTCTTGGATAAAATGAACAAAAATAATTATTCTACTAATATGTTAAATTTTACTTGTATTGTTTTTCCTTACAGTAAGGTATGTTTGCATTGTTTGAGTTTGTTTCCTATCTAAATTATCATAACATGTGAAGTATATATATTTATTGGTTGTATTTTATTAAAATATAGAAACTAAACTATTTTAGAATGGTCCTCAATGAGGATCAATTAGACAGTGTCAAATGCTTAGAGATAAATATGTATGGAGTAGTGAAACCTGAAGAACAATTCACAAAATAAAAAAATCTTGTGTTCACAACAAATTTTTTATTAATAAACATTCAACATCAACCAAAAATTGCATAGGAAAATACATTATATAGTGAGGAATTATGTCACCCAAAAAGGTAATTAACTCAACTCATAATTAGGCAATGACTTAATGTGCATTCCCCCTAATGACTTATTATTAACTTAAGCAAGTTAAATAAGACCGTGTAAATAAAATATAGTGGAAAAAAAGTCTACACCAAAAAATTGTAATGTGTTAACCTTAAATGCATTATATATTGTATAAGTATTGGGTGTTTGTGGATCTTGTTTACAATTGTTTACTTTATGCTGCTTCATGGTGACATAGTTGGGATGTGAAATAAGGTAAAAACACCCAAATCAATTTAATTAAAAGAATTTCATGACTTTGTAAATTTGGATTTTGTTGGTAAAAAATTATTAAAAAATTACCATGAAATGCAAAGGGGAAGAAATTAGGTTTTAGTTATCTTGAGTTGACATGAGCATTCAACAATAATGAAAAAGCTACATATGGTGTCCATGCCCAAAATTATGGAAATGGACTATGTATTAGTAGGTATAGTATCCATACTAGGTGGAAGTGAAGGTGAGTTATTAACGAAGCACTTGAATTTTAGTAGGGGAGGTGAATGGTCATGTAAGACATGGATAGGGTTTTAGAAAAGCATAAGAAGAAGAAGAAATAAGAGAATGAGGACACATAAAGAAAGGAAACAGATCTTGGTAAGAATGAAAATCTTCCATTTCATGAATTTATATGACATACATTGCATAACTAGGTTGGTTTAAATTTAGTTTGTAATTTTAGTTATTGATTGAAAACTTAGTTTAGCAAGAAAATATGGTTCTTAGATATTGGTTACAATAATTACTTCATTTATATGTGGGTAATGGTAGATTTTTTGTTACATATAACTAAGATTCTAGGTTTATAGACCTAATGATACAACAATTTCATCCACATGCCTATAAGCATAATGTCAATCTTGTATGCAATGAAAAATGAATTTTGTTTCTAAAATTATTTATTAAAATCTAGGGCTTTAGGTCTATAGACCTGGGGATGGAACTCATTTCCATCTATGGACCTATATATATGAAGTCAAATCCTTTATTTGAAAATAAAATTGGTATTTTTAAAATAGATGATCCTATAACATAAGTAGACAACATATATATTACTATTTAGTATGAAATTTCCTTGAAAATTAATAAGGAAGATCAACCCTTCATCCTATTTTCATCCTCATCAAGTAACAATGTTGAGTGAGATCTGTTACTAGAAAAAAAAAAGTACATATGGATTGTGCATGCATACATTTCAATTTGGAACTTAAAACATATACCTTTTCGATAAAATCTCATATAGACTAAGCATGATATAGGTAAGTTATAGTAACCTATTCTAAGTTAATTTTATTTGTAAACTACCTTGGCACTTGCGCTGGTTGTAATAAAGTTTTGGAAAGACAATAACATAGTTTATTTTAAAACATACATTACTGTATGGTAACTTTACTTATATATTTATGTATGTCAAAATAAAGACTTGTAGTTGTATTATTTTAGTTTTAGGGACTCATTTTGAGGTATTTGAACTTCAATATAGAATATAAATTGAGAAAATAGGTATATATATGCACAAATATAGATACATACATATATGTGTGTGTGTGTGTGTAGATAAAACTTATATATTATCAATTTAAATGATGAAATATGAGTACATATAAGTGATAATATTATTTCCTTAAAAACTTATTTTATTGGTATGTATAAATGAATATATATGCATGCACGCGCGCGCACACACACACACACACACACACACACACACGCACACACACACGCACACACACACACGCACACACACACACACACACACACACACACACACACACACACACACACACACACACACACACACACACACACACACACACACACACACACACACACACACACACACACACACACACACACACACACACACACACACACACACACACACACACACACACACACAAGATAGATACATTTAGATATCTATGTAAATTCATAGTTTAAAGAAACACTATGATATATAAATTAGCATATACTTATATCCATATGGATGGTTTAGTACATTTGTAGGTTAAAATGGAAAATTATGAGTATAGCTATATAAGTTACTATTTTATTTAAAGTGGATAGTTTGTCCATTAGTTGTACATTTAGTAAAAATGATTTTGATAAAATAAAATTGGTGAATAGCTATATATATGTATGTATGTATGTATAAGTTAAGATATGGGTTTAGTTCATGTAATATGAAATGATGGAATAAGTTCATATACATCATATTGTTTAATATGTATAGAATAAGCTTAATAAACATGACTCATGTCTATGAGCTATTTTAAGACTTATTTGGTTTATATTTTGAAATTAGTTGGATACTATCAAATATTATATGATTTGTGTTTGAAAGGAAAATAGAGATATGTTGTGAAATGGATATAGTGTTTTAAATCTTGGCTTATTATTCTAGACCTATATGAATTTATAGTTTGAATATACAAGACCCTGTACATAACATTATTTAGTTTAATTTATTGGAAACAAAAGGATTGTTAAATGATGATTATTTATACTTTCATTGCATAATTATCTAGATTTGATGTATATTATAATATGTATTTATTGTGCCATGATTTATTATGAAAAATCATTTGGCATGCTTCATTTGATAGCAAGATTTAGATATATGAGAAATATTCCCTAAAAATCATATATCTACCCCCTAATATTGTATGTTATAATGTGACTCATTAGCAGAGATTTTGTGTAAGTGGGAATGACTTAGATACATGAGATATCTGATTTTTATAATGAAAACTTTATCCAAAATAGTGTTATAACTAAGACATTGTCTTTCCCCTATACTTTCTAATTTTTATGTGTATGTTGATGTCATATTTACATGGTCTATGTGACAACTATATGTATTAGTGATTGTAAACACATGGGTTCTAGTTGATTTATTGATATCCACACTATTTTTATTTGCCCCTCCATGAAGGGAAGGGATACTCTTAGTGGAGAGGTATACAAGAGACCAATGGTTTGTGGTTGGAGGAAAATCACCCTAATGATGATCTTCCTCTCTTTATCTATTCAACCATTTGGGAAACACAATCATGTATATTTGTATTGATCATCGAGTTGTTATAAGGCTTACTATATTATATATTTGACTTTGTACTAAAATTTAATAAGTAGTACACTATTATTTATAACTATTCAACACAATAGTGGTATGAGAGTTATAAATAATTTTGAATATTAAAACAATAGTGGTTGTATATTAGTTTATAGATATATTGTGGTTTATATCTGTGGTTTGATGTACTTAACTCTTTACAATATTCATTTTATGAGAAATATTAATCTTTTATTATATTAAAGGATGTTTGAAAACTAAATGGATCATATTATTAAAAATTAGGTTGATACATTTATGTATTTAATACTTATAATATATTTATTGGTCAAATAGTGATATTTCATATAATAATGGATGATCTTATATGTAAGATACATGGACATTTTATTAAAAAATGTGTAACATTTTTGGTAACCTAGTGGGGTATTGAAAAGTTATAAGTTGATAACTATAGAACCTAAAAATGAAGTAAATACTATGATTAATGCAGTGTCAAAATAACCTAATCAGATTGTCTAATCTAATGCACGAAGGAGACAATAGTCATGCTTAACTAAGTCTCTAGCTTTGTTACTTTTGAATCTTATAGAGTGTCACTTCATATCTATCCCTCATCCTTCACAGGTTGATATGTGTTGATATATACCCAAAGGATATGATGCAAATGCTTATTGTGACCATAACCAAGGCCCTAGGAATTATAAGAATATATGTTTTACCCATAATATGTAAGAACTTAATGATCATAAAAAATACATTCGGTGATCCTCTAAACAAATTAGGTTCACTACCTGGTCATCACCAAACTCAAAAAATGTTATATGGGATTATTGATACTTATACATGACATACACCTTTTATGATTCAAAGACCTTCTATTAATTTTGATGATAGTGAGATTGTTGATGATGACTTAGATATTCATTTATTATTCATTCAAGCATACCTTGAACACCAACCTATACATAATGTTATGATAGATAATGGTGATAGTGATAATGTTTTCACCATGACATTAGTTATATATATATATATACACACACACACACACATACATACAAACATACACACACACACACACACACACACACACACACACACACACACACACACACACACACACACACACACACACACACACACACACACACACACACACACACACATTATGATGATGATGATGATGATTTACACATTTTGACCAAATTAGTTAGAGCATTCAGTAGAATTTAAAAGTAGGTCCTTGGTGAGATTGAATTACCTTTATAGTTTGGCCAAACACACATGGTCAATAAATTCTTAGATATACCATACATAGGTTTTTTTAATATGTTATTTGGATGACCTTGGATATATACACTCCATTCTATACCTTCTATAAGGCATGGGTGTATTAAATACAATCATTCCAATAGATTAATTATAAGTTCCAAAATTCTATATGAACATCCACTTAAAAAAATACCAAGATAATTACTTATTAATCCTAATAAGGTTAATCCTTTAAAAATGGTAAGAAATAAACAATCCCTTTTGCTAGGCATCCATTAATTAGAAGACCATTGCTTTAGAGATACACATTAGATTATACATAAGACTCATCTAATACTAAATAGGACATTCATTTACATAGTGAATCAAAACTTGTTCTTATTCATGATATTCTAAAGAAACCACAAAGTACTCAATAATGGGTACTATGAATCCCCATTCCTCCTATTGTTACCTCATGACCGCAAAGTCTTATTATACAAATGTAGTGCATCAAAAATCATACAATGAAAGATATTACATTTATACATTGTCATTGGAAGTAATACTAGTTTATTTCCAAGTGGAAAGATATCCATAACCATCACTTGGATGAGATCATAGGATAGACTTATCATTTCTAATATACCAAAAATACTAAAAAATAAAAAATTCAAAAATATTAAGCATTTCCATGTTTTATTAGCTTGTTGGCATCTATGTTATTGGTTTCATGTTGGTAGATAGCATACTATTTATTTCTATATATACACATATATTTCACACATGTTTTGATTACTATACATGCATACACAAGCACATGATATATACACATATGGATGTTGAGCCTTCCCTCTACTCATGTCATTAGTATGTTAGGGGAATATACTTATTTGATCATGATATACACTATTTAAATTATTATATTATCATTTTCCATTATAATTTTTGAGATTATATACTTACATATGCCTCTATACATGCTTAGATATTTCATAATGTACTTGATATTATATGTACTTTACATTCTTTGTTAACACACACATATATAGAATATCATGATATGCTTATGCTAGTTTCTTATTATTATATCCTCTCCCTTGTTCACTTCATTGATTATATTCCTTATTTACTATTATCTATAATTGTATTACTTTTTCAAGCATTTGAATATGATCCATTTATTATTTCTTGCATGACTATGTTTACCTATTTTGACATTTACATATGTCATAATTTATTTTATGCGGTCATTTGATATGTCTTTATTTAATTTTTGGAGATTTTACTAAGTCATGTCATTTTGATTAGGTAGAATTTTAACATGCCCCTTATATGAGGTCTCCTTAGACCATTGCCTTTTGTTTTGATTTTGAGTGCTCTTGTGTGTATGCTTGACTACTTGTTGATCTTGTATTATTACTCTCTAAACATTGCCATGATTCACATCATGTATCTTAGGATTTGATGTGATCACATGTTGTGTACCTCATTGTTACATCTACCTAGAAATGTTATTATTTTATGCTACATGATCCATACACAAATTATACAATTATCTTATTCTTTTGAGGAAAGGTAACTACCAGTTTATACTTCCCATCACCTCAAAATAGGGGCATAATAATGGGGGTATGTCATAGAGGTATGAATTCCACATTTTCATAGTTTCATATTACAATGGGGGCATGTTATAGAAACATATTTTCCATAATTACACAAGTTCTTAGATTATCCAATTTTAATGGGGGCTTCCACTTGAAAAATATCAAATTGGCAAAAATTCATAGTTATATGATTTAAAAAAAAGATTTTTAGTGCAATTATATACATTGGTAGCATTTTTATACCCAATTTTTATCTTGAGACATATATGAGGTGCATATTCCATGCAACGTGTTTGTCTCAATTTGTGAGCCTCTCAAAATACACCCATAGGTTGAGTAATTTAAAGAGGACAAAGGGAGTCAAAAACACATGGGATGAATGTCCCCTCATTAATTTTAGGATTGATGTTGGTTCAATCCAAGGAATAATTAGTTTAACACATTTTTTTGGATATTTTTCAATTATGTCATGGAGGTATCTTTGTGAGTGGATGAAGTACCTTGACAACCTAAGTGACAATGACAAAGTGTACAATATGCTTCTCCTAATAGGCTTGGTTAATATTCAGAGTTTGAATATTTAGAGATGATTAGGGATGAGTTTAAAGTATTGAACATGTGAAATGGGTATTATAAGAGGTTTTATATGATTTTAGTGGTTGTGTGCATGATTTTATTTCATCTAGTTGTCCATAGTTTTCATCTAGACATTTTGGGTCCAGTTGTAAAAAATCTGAATAGGTAGTTTGATGACATCATAATTGACATGTGTTGACGAGTCAGGGGGAGTTGGTCATATAGCTGTGATAAAATTAGTCTTAAGTTGCTATGGTCTAAGTATCAAGTCATGAAATGAATCATAGTTAAATATATGTGGGTGTAAAGTTGTTCTCTCAGGAATTTTGATAGTGTTTTCTATGTTTAAATAAGAGCCAAGTAAGCATGTTGATGATGTCAGTATTCACATGTGTGGAAGTGTCAAGAGGAAATGATCACATGGGTTGATTCAATATTATGAATATTTTCTATGTGCTAAATTTTAGGTTGTGTGATCAAGCATGACAAAATATATGCAAGTGCAAAGTTAGTCTCCCAAGTAGTTTGACATTGTTTTCCCATACCTAGCCAAATTTCCTTGTAGCAAGAAAATTTAAGTAGGAATTTTGATGTACTCATATTTTACACATATGGTAGTTTCAAGAAAACTTGATCATAAGGGGTTTTTATTTTTTTTCCTAGTTGATATGTGCTAAATTTTAGGTTATGCAATGAAAATATCAAAATATATGCATGTGCAAATTTGGCCTTCTAGGCAGTTCTAAGCATAATTGGCTCTATGGTAAAAAACTTTGAGTGATCAAATTAATGGTTTTATGACTTAAACATATGAAAGTTATATGATAAGGTTGATATATGAATATATTTACCTTTTAAAGGTGATCTTATGGCTCAATTTTTAGATCATACATCTAAGTGTAACATAAGTTATTGATGTTCAAAATTGGCTTCTCTGATAGATTGCAAGGGTTCCCATACTTAGTCAATTTTTCACTAGGTAATGTTTGATAAAATATTGAGGAGATTGATGGAGTGCATTTTATCAAAGATTTTAGGAAGAATTGAGATGTCAATAAGTACTTGATGTTTAATGCTAAGCAATGTAAAGGATGAGGATTTAATGGTTGACATGTAATCATACAGATTGATCTAACAGTGTGAGTGGAGTTAAAGTGGACAAAGTTATAATTTTTTAACATTGTTAAAGAAAAAAAAATTAAAAGAAGATAAATGATTCATGCCTAATATAAGTATTTAGATCATGAGATGATATCAAGATGATCGATGTTTAACTATGACCATTGGTATTTGAACATTTGAATTTTATAAAGGGAAAAACTAGTGCTCTATATTTTATCCATAACATTTGATAAAGGAGGAATTCAAAGGTGATATAAAGAGAAAATTTGAACAGGAATCCATGAAGCATCTATTGAACCTAGTTATAAGGTCTAAATTTATTTAAAGTCAAATATATTGAGCTCAAAAGTTGGTTGTGTGTCTGACTATATTCTACAAGTAACCCGAGAAGGATATTTGTGCTTATTTTGATGATGTTCAGATGTTTTATGATGTCACAGATATTAGAAAGTATTATATAATCCTTGTGAATGATTTTTATGGTTTTTTGAGGTTAGACTAATTGATATTATATATGAACAAAGGCTTATAAGTTGACTGTGTGTTCATTTATAGTGTTCTTATGTACAAGGTCTATGTTTGAGTTGATTGAGCATACATAGAGGTGAGAAGAGATGACTGTGATAATTTTAGGAAGTTGAAGGGGTCATGAGGAGTAGATATATGTATTTAAAAGTAGTCTTGTGTTTTTATTTCTATTGATGAAGTGATAAAGGGGTGAATAGGTCTCCATGAGACCTATAAGGGCTTATATGGCCTAATTGGAAGAAGTTACTACTTAAGGGAGACCAATGGATGCTATGGACAACTTATGAGGAATATTTTGAGTTTTTTATTGATGTGTGACAATATTTAAGGGTAAGGAAAGTCTAATGGCTGACCAAGAAGCTATTTATCATGATGACTCTATATATAGTTAAACCAACAAAGATGGTTTCTATGCTTGTATGAGTAGAGTAAGCATTGAAGTGAAGAAGAGAGGATAAGTAGTGTGCCTGTTGGATGAATTGATGAGAAAAATATTTTTTTGGCTATGTATATGACTTGCAAGTCATATTTATGATGTTATAATAGTGTTCTTATAGGTTTAAAGATTAAAGATGTGAGATGAGGTCTGAGTGTGTTTATGATGAAAATTTGAGTGAAGAAGGAGAGAGATTGTGTCATGCCTATGTGAGAGGCCTATATGAAATAGAGAGTGAGTTTCTATAGGGGTTATAAAATTAGAGATCCATTATCAAGTTTTGAAGACATCATTTCTAAGTTGGAGGTGTTCATTTCATAGGAGGGTCTGAAGGACTCGATCTTCCTTAGTGGCAGTTGTTCCTTGTGAAATAGGTATTTCACTAAAGGCCTTAGGTTAGAAGGACTTGACCAAGGTTTTTGGTCATAATGACTTGATCATATTAGGGGTAGTTACTCCTTATGGAACAATTATTTCACTAAATCCTGGTCAGAAGGATTTGATCATTCTCTAGTTTGTAATACCTTATAGGTAAGTAGTCTAAGTGTTTATAGGCTTGAGAGTGGGGTTTATTCCCCAAGAGGGTTTCTCATGTTGATCTTGTGATGTGTGTGGGATCTTGCATTATCTTCATTATTCATTGTTATAAATATATTACATTCTTCATAAATGGTTGTATTGAAATCTTAAGTGATTAAAGGGTTTGGAAATTGAATTGGATAGTTTTACACCACTGACTTACATCCAGGTTTGATGTATGGTAATCTATTGTGGATGGTTATGTTATTTTTACAACTCCTCCATCTAGTGTTGTAGACAATAAGCTATTTGATAATAATTTTAAGGCAATGAATGCCATCACTTGTGGTCTTATAGAGACTGAGTTCACCAAGGTAACCAATTTTAAATCTACTAAGGAGATATGGGACAAAATATAGATCATTTATGAAGGAGATTCAAATATCAAGCTTGTTAATTTGAAGACTCACTGAAGGCAATTTAAAAGTCTCAAGATGAAGGAAGAAGATTATATGGCATATCTTTTATAGAAAGTTGATTGAGATTGTGAACATCATTAGAGGTATTGGAGAGAACCCTGAAGAGTCTACTATAGTTCAAAAATTACTAAGTTCTCTATCCCTCAAGTTTGATCCAAAAGTATTTGCTATAGAAGAAATTCATGATCTTACTCAATTGAAGATGGATCAATTGTTTGGTACACTTATTGCCTATGAATTGAGAGTAAATTATAATATACCACCAAAGAAATAAGAAAGATTAAAGATGTAAATTAATCCAAAGAAGAAGTTTCAAGGTTAGAAACCCAAGGAGGATAATTTTTTTGATATTGATGAGGATGAACTAATTGCTTTGTTTACAAGGAAATTGAAAATAGGTTCATGCAAGTATAAGGGTAAAATCCCTTTAAAATAATTCAAATGTGGAGAGGTAGGACATTTTGATAATAAGTACCCTCATAAGCATAAGAATAATGATGATGAAGAGCATGGTGAAGAACAAGATGAAGACAAGAAGACATATAGGTCTAACAATAGGAAGAAAGGATTCATAAGGTTTGCGAACAATAAGTACTTTAAGGACAAGAAGAGTATCTAAACTAAAGAAGATTACAGCTCATTAAATGAGAGTAAAGTCAATGACTTAGAGTATGATCATGAAGATGATGGTCCTGCTAAAGATGATGCCCTCTTCATAGTTGAGGAAGGTAGTTTCTCACATCAAACATAATCTACTTGGAGTGATTCAAATGATGATAAAGATGAGGTGGATTGTGAATTGAATTTGTGAATGACCTTAAAGAACTAAATATTTAGAAGAATATTAACAAGAAGATGAAGTCATAAATTAAGGACTATGAGGAGTAATTTAGTTATTTGAGGTAAGAATGAATGAAGATGCCAAAGAGCATAAAGATATGGTCAAGAATTTAAGTTTTCAATTGGAAATCCTATTTACAAGCCTAAAAAATAAAGAAGATGAGTGTTCAAGGTATGTAATTTAAAATGAGTCATTAAAATCTGAGTTAGAGAAGACATCTAGTAAGGTGAAGTCATTTGTGAGATTTTAAAAGAGCTCAAGTGATCTAGATAATATTCTAAATTATCAAAAACATGAAAGAGATAGAATTGGTCTTGGATATAAATAAGGATAAGAGAATGTAACTCTAGACAAAATGAAGATTATTATGAACAAGAATAATCATTTTTTGAAGACAAATAATTAGACAAGGAATGAAGTTGCTGGCAAAATGAAGACAAATCACATCAGTCAACCAAATGCTATGATGTATGTAAATTTAAATGGTTTCTACTATACTTATAATTATTTTTGGCATAGAGATAGAGAATGTAAGAGACCTATTATAAATGGGTTTTCACGAAACTATGATGGGGGTCATCAGTCAAAAGGTGTGATCAAGGTTGAGTGTTTCAACTACCTTGATAAGGGACACTTTTCTAAGCATTGTCTAAATAATGTAAGGCAAGGTGAGTCTTCTTCAAAAGGAGTAGTTTGTGTTAGTTTTTATGACATAGGAAACTTTGAAATATTTTATCCATATTAGGTAGGGCAAGTTGAGTTTACTTCAAGAAGAATGGTTTGTTACAACTATGAATAGAGAGGTCACACTACTAGATTTTTCAAGCAAAGGCCTATAAATTAGAATAGGTTTAATCGGGATCCTATAGTGTAAGGAAGAAGGTTAACTCATGGAATCCAAAGGTGGAAATTATGCATCATGATGAGACTATAAGTCCAAGTAATATATTTATTATGGTAGATAATGTTGTAGAAGGTGAAGAGTACCAAGGGCTCTCATTTTTTTCTCATGTTGTGAATGAAGAGACCAATCTCAAGGAAAAGACCAAGGCAATAGTTAAGGATAGTTATGAGGTAGTAGGGATAAAAGTGAACACACCACTATTGTTAAGAAAGTATCATTCAAAGAACATCAATTTCTAGTTCCTAGTGATGAGATTCCAATCTACAAGGAGGATTCTATAGATGAAAAGGTATGTCATGAGTGTATCTTATCTCCATATATTGCCAATCCAATCATAGAGGAAAATATTGTATTGGATGAGAATGTTTCTTTTATTAAGGCTAAGAAAAATAAGAATAATTATAAGTATTTGATGACCAAGGAGGAGAAGGAATATGAGGAGTTGTGGGAAACTCATAGTTTCACATTATTTTAGGGCATTGTGAAGTAGGGTGTTTTTACCTATGCTTATTAGAAGAGATCTTTCTTATGGAGAAGTGAGTATGTGTGCCCAAGATCTTAATTCCAATTTGTAAAAAAATTGTGTCAACTTTAGAAGGTAATTGGTTAAGGGGGAACAACAAGTTCCTGAGCTTACTCTATAGGTTTGTGAAGGAGATATAGTACAAGGTTAGAATGGGTGTTTATACATGTCTTAATGAGATTGATGGAGTGTCAAAAAGAGTTTGGTACTCAAAAAGATATGTGTAGTTCTTTGTGATGTGTTCTAGGTAGTTCTATGTTCTAGTGATCCTATTTGTGATTTTTAAAGGTTTTTCTGTGCTCTTAGTTTTTCTATCTTGTTGCAAGTTAGAAGCCATGGTATAGGAAATCAAGGTTATAAAGGTGTG
Organism: Torreya grandis; assembly: GCA_037957365.1. Lineage (NCBI taxonomy): Eukaryota > Viridiplantae > Streptophyta > Pinopsida > Cupressales > Taxaceae > Torreya > Torreya grandis. Next base: position 628,833 of record JARHVA010003217.1, on the reverse strand, counting down.
GAATCTCAAACCTTTGTACATAAGTGTGTGATGGTTGTCTCTAGGTGTGTAATAAATTTTAGAGGTGGGCATTGACTATAAGGAGGTTTTTAAACCCTATTTTATTTTGAGATTTTAGGGTTTTGGGCTCTACTATAAAAATGGTTTGCCATAAAAATTGAGGTTTAAGGATTCTTAATAGATTGAATGGGCAAATGGGTTTTCAAATCAAGATTCACAAAGATTTGAAGATTTGTGGTTTTCAAATTATTTATGTTTTTGTCAAGATGGAGGCTTAATTGGAAAGTTGGTTTGTGAAGGATATATGTTTCATAAGATCATATAGGTGATGAAAATTGGTATTATTTAGGGGGCATATGATAATGCTTCATATATGAAGTTTTAGGTCTTGAAGGTGTGTGTACTAAACGTTATGGGCTCTACAAGTTCTAGGGAGGGTTATAAGGAGTCTCGACATATCTATTGAGAAGAAGAGTGATTTTTTATTAGTTTATATAAAATATTAAGGCATGATAATTTCAAGGTGAGTTCTTAGGTTGGTTTAGTGCATGTTCCCTATTTGAGAAGTGGCAAGAAATTATGTTGGTATTCTTTGAGGTGGTTTGACAATAGAAGGCTAGTAAGCTTGTGTGGTGGTTCATCATGGTGTGTGGAGATATGAAGATGATCAAGAGCTGAAATTGATCATATATCTTAGGGGGATTCTCTCTCATATGTTTCTTGGTGAGTTCCATTATATTTTAGTGTTTTGTGTGTTCTATCTTCATTGTTTGTAGTGCTTGGTTGAAGAAGAGTGTTGGATTATATAAAGAGGAAGTTCTTAAGGCAAGAAGAGGTAGGATAAAGGTAAGGGGGAGTTTTTAATATGTTTATGAGATGGTTTTATCCTGTTGGTAGTCTTTTTAGGTCCTCAAAATCAGTTTGTGCCCACTTTATCATTGTGTCAAAGGGGGAAAAAGTTCCTATTATAAGAGTGATTGAAGATAGAGAAGGAAGGTGGGTTTTATATTATTATATGATGGGTGTTGACATCAATAAAATAGGGGGATATTTTTGGATATTTGTAAATTATGTCATGGAGGTGTCCTAGTGAGTGGATGAAGTACCTTTGTAGCCTAAGTGACAATGATAAAGTGTGAAATATTGTTATCCTAATAGGCTTGGTTGATCTTCAGAGTTTGACTATTTAGAGATGATTAGGGATGATTTTGAAGTATTGAAAATGTGTAAGTGGTAATATAATATCTTTTATATATTTTGAGTGCTTGTGTGCATGAGTGGATTCATCTAGTTATCCTTTGTTTTCATCTAGATATTTTGGGTCTAGTGGCAAAAAATCTGAGCATGTAATTTGATGACATTATAATTACTATGTGTAGATGATTTAAGGTAATTGGTCATATGGTTGTGATAAAATTAGTCGCAAGTTTCTATGGTCCAAGTATAAAGTCATGAAATAAAGTGTAGTCAAAGATACATTGGTGAAATGTTAGGATCTTAGGCATTTTGACAGTGTTTTCTATGTTCAAATAAGAGCCAAGTAAACATGTTGATAATGTCAACATTCACACATGTATAGGTGTTAAGAGGAAATGGTCACATGGGGTTGTTTAATATTATGCCTACTTGATATGCACTAAATTTTAGTCTATGTGATGAAGTGAAACAAAATATATGTAAGTACAAAGTTGGGCTCCCATATAGTTTCACAGTGTTTTCCCATAGCCAAATTTGATTGTGGTAAGAAAAGTTGAGTAGGAAATTTTGATGTAGTAATATCTCACATGTGTGTTAGTTTAAAGACAATTTTATCATATAATTTTGTTTAGTTTTTTTCCTAGATGATATGTGCTAAATTTTAGGTCATGTGATGAAGTGCATCAAAAGATATACATGTGAAAATTTGGCCTTTCAAGCAGTTCTAAGGATAGTTGGCTTTGTGTCAAAAAAATATGAGTGAGAAGATTAATGGTGTTATATATTTCATGCATAAATGATTTAGGAATATTTTGATACAAAAATATATTTCCCTTTGAAAGGTGATCTTAAGGTTCAAATTTTAGATCATGCAACTAAGTGTAATATAAGTTATTGAGGTTCAAAGTTGGCTTCTCAGACATATTGCATGGGTTCCCATACTTAGTCAATTTTGCACTAGGTAATTCTCAAGTAACTCTTGTGGATATGAATATAGTGAAATTTATATAAGATGTTAGGAAGTATAGATATTCTAATAAGTACTTGATGTTTAATGTTGAGCAAAGGTAAAGGATAAGGATCGAATGGTTCATGTGTAATCATATAGATCGATCTAACGGCATGAGTGGAGTCAAAGTGGTCAAAGTTATAGTTGTTTAACATCATGAAATATAGGGTAACTTACAAGAAGATAGATTTTGTGTGTATAATCTAAGAATCAAGATCATGATATGATAACAAGATGATCGATGTTTAACTATGATTGTTGGTATTTGAATATTTGAATTTTGCATAGGGAACAACTAGTGCTCTATATTTTATCCATATATTTTGATCTAGGATGAATTCAAAGGTAATATTAAAATAAAATTTGAAAAATAATCCATGGTGCATCTATTGAACCTATTTATAAGGTCTAAATTTATGTACAGTCAAAGATATTAAGAGATAAAGTTGACTATGTTTGACTATGTTCTGCAAGTAACCCAAGAATGATATTTGTGCTTATTTTTATGATACTTAGATGTTTTATGATGTAATATCTATTATAAAGTATTTTGGAATCTTTTTGGATTATTTTTATGGTATTTGGATGTTTTACCAATTGATATATTTTTTTTAAAAAGGCTTAGAAGTTGAGTGTGTGTTTATTCGTAATGTTCTTATGTATAAGGTCTATGTTTGAGTTGATTGAGCATACGTAGAGGTGAGAAGAGATGACTATGATCATTTAAATAAGTCTAAGGGGTCATGAGGAGTGGACCTATGTATTTAAAAGTGGTCCTATATTTCTATTTTGATTGATGAAGTGTTAAAGGGGTGAATAGGTCTCCATGAGACCTATAAGGGCTTGTATAGCCTAATTGAAAGAAGTTGCCACCTTAGGGAGACCTATAGATGCTATGGATGGAATGTGAGGATTTTTTGAGCCATGTGATAAAATCCTTAAGTGTTAATTTAAGTCTAATGACCAACAAAGAAATTTTTTATCATGATGAGTCTATATATAGTGAAATCAAAGGATATGGTTTCTAGGCCTGTATGAGTATAGTATGTGTTGAAGCAAATAAGAGAGGATAGGTAGTGTGCCTATTGGATGATTTGATGAGAAAAGTAGTTTTTTGAATGTTTTCATGACTTGTAGGTCATATTTATAATGCCATAATATTTCTCTTGTAGGTTTGAAGATTGAAGATGTGCGAAGAGGTCTGAGTGTGTTTATGAGGACAATTTGAGTGAAGAAGCAGATAGATTATGGCATGCCTATGTGAGAGGCCTATATGAGATAGAGAGGGAGTTTTTGAATGTGTTATAAAATCAAAGATCCATCATTAGGTGTTGAAGACATTAGTTTTAAGGTTGAGGTGTTCATTTCATAGGAGGGTCTAAATACTTGATCTTCTTTAGGGGCAATTGCTCTTTTTGAAATAGGTCTTTCACTAAAGGCCTTAGGTTAGAAGGACTTGACCAAGGTTTTGGGTTAGAAGAACTTGACCAATAGGTGGTCAAAATTACTTGATCATCTTAGGGGTAGTTATTCCTTATAGAATAGTTATTTCACTAAATCTTGATAAGAAGGACTTGATCAGTCTCTAGTTTATAATACCTTATATGACAAGTAGTTTAAGAAGTTGTAGGTTTGAGAGTGGGTTTTAATCCCCAAGAGGGTTTCCCACATAGATCTTGTGTTGTGTGTGTGATATTTCATTATCTCAATTATTGATTTCTATAAATGTCTTGTATGCTTCATAAATGGTTGTATTGAAATCTTAAGTGATTAAATGGTTTAGAAATTGAATGGGATAGTTTTTCACCACTGATTTTCCCCCACTCTCAGTGGATTGTATCTCTAACATAGTTTACTCTTAGAATAAAAAAATATACCACCAAAGTTTCAATTTATATAAGCATTCATTTTCATTTACTTGTTAATAAATTGTCTAAATCTTATTGCCTATTTGATTCAGTGTGTGAGAAAATAAGCTTTGATTCATTAAAAGTCCTATCATAAATTTTTTTTAGGGAGGACATAATCAAAAAGAAAAAAAATGGGAGAGAAGGGTAGGGTAGAAAAGAGATGGGTTTATCTTATATCAATCAAGTATTTAAACACTATGAATTAAAACATGACCTGACCATAGTTATACCACTATGTGCTTGGTCTATATATTATACATGCATCAAATAGTTAGTCAAAAAACTTCTAAGGAAATATGAAAATCCCTTAATGTGTTGGACTTGCTTTAAATTAATCACAATTATATTATTTATCTATTTCATACTATGATTACACATAGCCTAATTAAAATGAGGCATGAATAAATCCAACAAACATATTATAATAGTTATTTTACATTATAATTGAGACAATCATGTATGAAAAAATTTCACTACAAACTCTTAGCATCAATTAATAATATAGATACAAAGATTGAAGAATTAAATGAAAAAATACAATAAAATATATATTTAGCATTATAAAAGCATTTTATTACACTCAAAATCCCCTAGATGCATAGTTAAGGTGAAAACACCAAGGAAAGTTAGGTCAAATCCTAGAAAAATCACAAGATAATTTGGACCCTACAAGTTCTGACCAACCCTTAGTAGATAATCTAGGAAAAATATAAAGAAAGAAAGGTAGGTGAAATCCTAATTCAATTCATTTAGAGCCTTGGTACACAAAAGTAACACCCTTTTATAATGGAAATACAACATGTTTATATAGGCAAAGTTCCTATCCTCTTTTGATAACTCATCCCACTAATGAAATAGTTACAAAATTTAATGATGATTTTAAAATGTTGTTGGGATTCAAGATTCCTTTATTGAGTTAAAGGTGTGTCCCCATTCTATAGTTTAACCATGCCTCTTTAAGAAAAATATTTGTCTTTTAGCTCCTCTTTGTATTTTATGGACCTCTACAAGTTGATCTTCTAATGTCTATTTGATTGCCTTGATGGCTAGACTAGATATCAATTTTTAGTCTCATGGCCTCTTTGATAAATTTACATGTCTATATGGATCATCATCCTATGTAGTATCTTGTCACTTTCCCACCTTTTTTCCTTTATCTATTAGAAGGTATTTCCATGTGAATTCTCCTCACTCAACCACTACATGGTATGGGGCTCAATATATGCCTTGACTATACCTTAGTCAAAACATAGAAGGATGTTGCCATGTGATGACATCCTACTCACCTAGAATTCAAATGTTTACCAAAACTCTATGGACGTCGATGGGTAGCATGTTGGCAAATTTTGTCATTGATTTCAAAGATTGATGTCATGTGTGCATTGATGTCAAAGGTAATGACAAAGTGGTGATGTCATGATGATGATAAATTTGAGCCTAAAGTTATGTAAGGAAAGATTTAGATGCATATGAGCTAAGTTAAGTCTTTTTTTGGGCTTATTATATTGTATCTAGCATGTTGATGTGGTTTCATGTCAAGGAGAGAAGACAAGTATGTGAACAATGTGTTGACATAGGCTTGGTAATGTAGTATGTAAGCATGGATCCTTAGTATATGCTTAAATATGAAGTTAATTGATGTTATAGATGATAAGATCATTTTCAAAAGGTCTTATGTGGTGTCATGAGTGCTTAAAATTCTTATGTTAATGCATGGTGTTCATTTTGTTCTTCATTATGTTCATCTTGGCATATTTGGTTATGTGGTATAAAAATGAGTAAGCTATTTGCTGATGTCACCATTACCATGTATGGATGAGTTAGGGGGAGTTGGTCATATTGGTGTGATAAAATTAGTTCCAAGTTGATATGGTCCAATTTTTTGGTCATGCGGTTGAGTAGAGAAAAAGATATAACTGTGCAAAGTTGGCTTCCTAAGCAGTTTGCAATGTTTTCCCAAGCTTAACCAAATTTGCAAAGGAGATTTAACACTACTATTTTAATCACATCACATATTTATGAAATGAAATAAATATTATCTTAATGTATAAGTTTAAAAATAATTGAGAAATTAGTTTGATGGTCTCATATTTTGCACATGTGAAGGTTCTAGGAACAACTTGATAAGTTGATGGGTTTTTGTTATGAAAGAAGATCATATGGTTTAAATTTCAATACATGCGATTAAGCATAGTAATATTTATTAAGGTTAAAATTTATCCCTATAAGTAGATTATAGTGGTTCCCATATTTATTTTAATTTACACAAAGTTAAGGATAATGACCAAATAAGGATCTAACAATGAGTGGGTTTTCATATAGATGCAGATGAACAATACATATTGAGTCAAATAGGTCAAAGTGATAGTTGTATGGTTAAAGTCTAGGATACTCTAAAATATATAAATGGAGCGTGTTTATTACAAACTATCAGGAAGTAGTGAGATTATGTCAAGTTCATGATGTTTAACAGTGAGTAAAGGTAAAGACCGACCTACTTCTAAGGAGAATGATGGTGCATATTTGGTCAAAGTTACTAGGGAGCATGAGATGAGGTTAAAGTGATAGATGTTTATCATATTTAAAGATTAGGATTATTTATAAGAGATTTATGGTGCATAGTTTATCAAAATATATGAGGGCATGATATGATTAAAACATGTTTGAAGTTTAATAGTTGCTAGGTGACCGTTGGATTTTAAATATTCAAATTTTTGAGGGAAGGCCAGTCTATAGTTTTTGTAATATAACTTATGATATATGAATAATTTTACCATGTTGTAAAAATAAATTTTTTATAGGAATTCAAGGTGCATCCAAAAATATTTATTTTAATGTATAAATTTTTGTACAGTCATAGTTATCGAGATCCAAATTTTACTATGTATGTGTTCATGATCCGTAGGTAACCCAACAAAGGTAATTAAATTGTTCTTGATGATATTTCAATGTTTTAAGATGAAATAAGTATTAGAGTGTGTTTTAAACTTAATAAAGACCATTTTTATGGATTATGGAGGTTTTACCAATGTATATTCTTTATGATCAAAGGCTTAGAAGTTGACAGTGTGTTCATTCTTGGTGATTGTATGTACAAAATGATATTTGGATAATTATGCTATAGTAGAAGGGTGATGTGATAGATGTTTTCACTTAAGGATGAAATATAGATCATGTGTCATGGGCCTATGTATTTTTCAAGTGTTATTTTGTTCTAATTTTACTTGGATAAGTGTCAAAGAGGTGAATGGGTCTCCATAGGACCTAAAAGAACACTTAGGCCTATTTAAAAGAGGGTACTTCTTAAAGGTGACACATGTAGATGCCTTAAGAGAGAAGGAATATGTTGTGGCTAACAAGGAAGGTTGTGAACATGATAGTAATGAAGACACTATCAAAGGTGAAACCAAATGTGATGGTTTTAATACTTGTGGAATATGCATTGAGAGACTAGTAGAGACATGTAGGAGTAGATCATGTGTTGAGAGTGTAAAAGATAGATAAAAGAGGCAATTTAGAGTGAGGACTATGCATATAACCTTTTGGTCATGTATCTATTATGATTATAGAGCTGATGTAGGTTTGTGGCTAAGGATGAGTGAAAAATCTTAGGGTGATTCAAAAGGGTGTTTTGGATACATTACTTGTGTGAGTAAGGTTGAGAAAGTGTGAAGGGTGAAAGAGAGGTTTTATACATTGTATCTCCATCAAATTTAAGTGAAATCAAATTTTTGAAGATGTTGATTTCATAGGTGTTGTGTGGGTGATCAACATCTAGATCAAGTTGGTGTTTATTCATATTTAGGGGTGGGTGCTTCTTGTGAAGTGGGTACTTCACCAAAAGGGTCACTTGTTTGTAATCATCTTATAGGACAAATAGTCCATGTGTTTATAGGATTGAGAGTGGGTTTTATTCCCCATGAGGTTTTCCCATAGGAATCATGTGTTATATGTTTGATATTATGTATGATTTTAATGTATGAGCTATCTTGTTTATATTGATTGATCAAGTTGATATATGCTTCTTGAATAAGAGTTTGAAAGGATATAAATTTAATATTGAAATATATGGCATCACTGATTCACCTCCCTCTTAGTGATTGTACCTCCAATAATTGGTATCAGAGCAGGATATTCATTTTGAGTTTAACCACTTGAAGGTCATATAAGGTACAATATGGCAAGTCAATAGATGTAGTGTTTCTCTACAAAGCAAGAACCATTATTTAATGGGTCAAATTATTCTTTCTAGAGTGCAAGGATGAGGACATAAATCATGTTTCTAGGGTTTGATATTTGGCAATTTATCATGGATGGTCACACTACACCAATTACACCTCCAACTAATGCCACTAACAAGATGCTGAGTGAGAATAATTATAAAGATATAAATGCTATCATTTGTGGTCTATCTAAGGCTAATTTCACAAAAGTGATCCATTGAAAATCTTACATGGAAATTTGGATCAAATTATAGACTATTTATGAAGGAGGCTCTAAGTTAAAATTGGCTAAGTTGTAGACTTATTCAAGACAATTTGAAGGTATAAAAATGAAGGAAGGAGATACTGTGACATCTTATCTTCTAAGGGTTTATGAGGTAGTAAATATGATCATAACTATTGGAGAAGATATTGATGAAGTTACTATAGTACATAAGATATTGAAGACTCTTACACTCAAGTTTGATTCAAAACTTTCTAATATAGAAGAATGTCATGATCTCACTAACCTAAATATGGATGAATTGCATGACATTCTTGCTACCTATAAGATGAGACTTGATGAGGGAAGACCTCATAACAAGGAAGCTACCTTCAAGTGATCAAAGAGACAAAATATAAGAAGAACAAGTCAAGTCTTGAATATTTTGATCTTAATAAAGATCAACTTAAAGCCCTGATTATAGCAAAATTGAATGTAGGATAAGGTAATTATGAAGGAAGACTTCCTTTAAAATGTTTTTCATGTGGTAAAGTTAGTCATTATGAAGCTAGAAGTCTAGATAGAGACAAGGTTGAACAAAAAGAAGCTTCTAAGGAATCTCATGAAGATGAACTCAAGAAATCTAAGGGTCTTAGCAAGTACAAAAAGTGATTTAGTAAGAAAAATGGAAATAAGAAATCATACAAATGTAGTAAGAGTTTTTATCATGAAGAATATAGAAACTCAGTTGTAGAAGAAGATGTAAACACATATGACATTGATGATTATTTTCATAATGAGGATAAGGAGACATTATTCATGGATTTTAGTGATGATGAAGGTGAATGTTATCTAAGTAGATATTTATTTGGAAGAGATAGATCAGAGGAAGAAGATGAGAAAGTCACTCTTGAAGACAAAAATATGGATTCTGTGGAAAAAATGAAGTTGTTACAATATAAGCACAAAAAACAAGATGTCCTGATCAAATTCAATGAGGATCAAATTGGACTATTTGAAGGAAGGCTAAGCAAAGAGGTCAAGGATCATGATGAGATCATATAAGAGCTTGAAACTCATGTTTTTACTCTTGATAAAGAAGTAAATAATAAGAATGAATAGTGTATCATATATCAAATATAGATATAGTTTTTTCAGATGAAACTAAGTCAAGCTATGATAAAAGATACATATGATTAAAAATACAAGGGGGACTATGGGAAAGAATTGAGTAATGGTCTTGAATATCTAAAAAATAAGAAGAAAAATAATAAGAAGATGATGCCACAAATCAAGGACTATGAAGGGCAATTTAGTATGTTTGAGGCAAGAATGATTGAAGACACCAAGGAGTAAGAAGACATAGTTAATCATCTTAGTTGTCAACTAGAAATCCTATCCATAAGACTAAAATCAAAAAAAAAATTGAGTGTTTAAGGCATGAATTTGGAAATGAGTCATTGCAAGTTGAATCAGAGAAGTCTTTAAGAGAAGTGAAGTCATTTATGAAGTTTGAAAAGATCTCAAATGATCTTGATAATATTCTAAGTAATCAAAACCATGTTAGTGATAGATCTGGTCTTAGATACAAAAAAGAGAAAAATCATGCAACTCAATATAAGACTAATATGAACAAGGAAAATTAGAATTTTAAGATCAATCATTAGTCAAGGAATGAAGGCATTGGGAGAATGAAAAAAAATCAGATCAGACAACCAAATGCTATAAGGTATACAAATTTCAATGGTCATTATTACTCTTGCAATCAGTTTGGTGATAGGTCAAAATATTGTAAAATATACTCAAATAATGAATTTTATTGTAATTATGAGTAAGAAAATGGAAGGAATGTAGAACAACATCACTCAAGATAGTCAATTGGTTCACAAGGAAAGAATGACATCATTTGCTACAAGTGTCAAGGGTGTGGCTATATTGCAAAGTTTTGTAATATCTTTATCAGAAAACCTAATGATCAGACTTAAGAAACTTTAATGAATCATTATATATCTCAATCATAAGGTATTTATAGTCTGAGAAATATCATTTATTTAAAATCTCATGAGATAAGTCACATAACAAGGTTTTGTAATAATAATCAGTGTTCTATTTCAAAAACTACCAATCCTAACACAAAGAGAAGGAGCCATAGGGAATGGAGGCCTAAGAAAGTAAATGGAAAATAGGCTCAAGGTGGACTATTTTACATGATATAATAAGGAAAAAGGTCAAGTATCAAGGAATAAGCCTTATTTTCATAAATGGATAAGTCAATCATGATCTTGAGATAAAAGAAAAGAACAAGGTTGAGAACTCATTCAAAGTTAATCTGAAGATGGGGAAGGACTATAATTGAGGTAAGAGCATGGAGATATGGGAGTCTCTTGAGTTTTGGGATCTTTAGTCCCTCTGTGACAAGTGGGTGTCTCTACCTATGCTTCTTAAGAGACATATTTCATATGTGGAAGCAAGTGTGCATGCTCTAGGTGATGATCATTGGGCTAATTAGTATAAAGTGTGAAGAAGTCATCTTTAGTTGTGCAATCAAATAAGAATGATATGATGACTTGATCAAAACAAGTCATGTGTTTTAAAAAAATCTTGAATATTCATACATAAGAAAATGTAACATGATGTTAGGGGGAGATTTCTAATATCTCTTAGCAGTTTGTTAGGTCTAAGGATCAAATTTGTCCAAGTTTAGTTTAATGTGTGTCAAAGGGGGAGTAATTGTTTCATATGAGGTATGTAAGTATCATAAGGACCTATAAGCTTATTTAAATACATTTATAATGTAAAGACAATCTTGGTGGATGTCTAATACAATTTTTCATTAATGGTAAAGGGTAAGAAGGAAAAGAAGAGGTTGCCATCAATGATAAATAGGTAGTATGTTGGCAAGTGTTATCATTGATGTCATGTGCATTGATGTCAAAGGTAATGAAAAAGTGGTAATGTAATGATGATGATGAGTTTGAGCTTGAAGTTGTGAAAGGAAGGATTTTGATGCATATGAGCTAAGTTAAGTATTATTTGAGGCTAATCATATTGTATCTAGCATGTTGATGTGGTTTCATGTCAAGGAGAGAAGACAAGCATGTCAATAGTGTGTTGACATAGGCTTGATAGCCTAGTATGTAATCATATATATTCAATATATGCTTGGATAAGAAGTTTATGGATGTTATATATGATAATATTATGTTTTATAGGTCATATGGGGTGTCAAGAGTTCTTAATATGCTTATGGTAATGCATGGTGTTCATTCGGTTCTTCATTATGTTCATCTAGGCATAGTTGGTTTTATGGTAGAAAAATATGAGTAATAAATTTATTGAAATCACCATTGAAACTTATAAATTATTAAAATGGAAGTTATTCATATGGGTATGATCACATTAGTCCCAAGTTTCTATGGTCCAAGTTTTAGGTCATGCAGTTGAGTAGAGAAAAAGATATAACTATGAAAAGTTGTCTTCCTAGGTTGTTTACAATGTTCTCCCATACTTAGCCAAATTTGTAATGGAGATATAAAAATGAATGTTTAATTACATCACGTATCTATATAATGAAATAAATTTGAGATTAATCTAAATTTAATAGGATTTGAGTGAGCAGTTTGATGGCGTCATATTTTGCATGCGTGAAGGTTCTAAGAGCAATGTGATATATGGATGGATTCCCATATGCAAGAAAATCATATGGTTTAAATATTATGAAATATGATTAATAAAAATAAAATTAATGTAGGTTCAAATTTTGTCCTCCATGTAGATTTTAATGGTTCCCATATTTAGCCAAATTTTCATGAAGGATCTAATAATGAGTAGTTGTTTATACAAATGCAGATCAATGATGCATATTGAGTTAAAGAGGTCAAAGTGATAGTTGTTTAACATGGTTAAAGTATAGGATACTATCAAAGAGATCAATATATCAGGTTTGTTTCACATTATTAAGAAGGAAGGAGATGATTTCAAGTGCATGATGTTTAATAGTCAGCATAGGTAAAGACCGAGCTACTTCTAAGGAGATCAACGGTGTATATTTGGTCAATGTTGTCAGGGAGCACGAGAAGAGGTCAAACTAATAGATGTTTATCATAGTAAAAGACCAAGATTATTTAAAAGATATTAACTATTCATATTTTATCAAAATATGTAAGGGAATGATATGATGACAACATGTTCGAAGTTTAATAGTTGTGCAATGACCATTGGAATTTAAATATTTGAATTTGTGAGGGAAGACCAGTCTACAGTTTTTATGCTATAACTTTTGATATATGTATAATTTGATCATGGTGTAAAAATAAAATTTGTATATGAATTCAAGGTGCATCTACAAATATTTATTTCAAGGTTTGAATTTTTGTGAAGTCATAGTTATTGAGCTCTAAATTTGACTATGTATGTGTTCATGTTCTTTAAGTAAACCTAGAAGGGTAATTGAGTTGTTCTTGATGATATTTAGATGCTTTAAGATGAAATAAGTGTTGAAGTGTCTTTTATACTTCATGATTATCATTTATGTGGATTATGGATATTTGACCAATCCATATTCTATATGATCAAAGGCTTATAAGTTGACTATTTGTTCATTCTTGGTGATCATATGTACATAATAATGTTTAGGCTAATTGTGTTGTACCAAAAGGGTGATGCGATGGATATTATCACTTAAAGAGGACCTATAAATAATGTGTCATGGTTATATGTATTTTTAAAGTGTTCTTGTGTTCTAAGTTTGCTCAGAGAAGTGTCAAAGAGGTGAATGGGTCTCCATATGACCTAAAAGAACACTTAGGACTATTTAAAAGAGGGTACTACTTAAAGGTGACCCATGTAGTTTCCTTAAGATTGAATGCATGTGTCATGGCCAAAAAAAAGGTTTTGAACATGATATTCATGAAGATACTATAAAATTTAAACAAAATGTGATGGTTTCAAGACTTGTGGAATATGTGTTGAGAGACTAGTAGAGACATGTGTGAGCAAAGCATGTGTTAAGAGTGTAGAAGATAGAGAAAAGAGGTATGTCAGAGTGAGGATGACGTGTATGAAATTTTGGTCATGTTTCTATTATGATTACAAAATTTCCATAAGTTTGTGGCTAATGATGAGTAAAAACTATTAGGGTGATCCAAAATGGTGCTTTGGATGCATTGCTTGTGTGAGCAAGGTTGAGAAAGTGCGAAGGGTGAAAGAGAGGTGTTATACATTGTGTCTTCATTAGATTAAAGTCCAATCAAATTTCTAAAGCTATTTATTTCATAGGTGTTTTTTGGGTGA